>MDKH01134166.1:0-18916 GCA_005239495.1 Nicotiana undulata
CCTAAAGTTTACTACCTAATTCAATGATTTTAGGTGGTTTATTAGTGAATTAAGCTAGGAATAATTGTTAAAATTAGAAGTTTTATGGGGTTTTAATTACCTCTTACAGTGGGTGGTCGTGGAAGGTGATTCCCCAAGCTTGGATGCTCTCTAATGGAGTTTGAAGATGGAAGGAATGAGGAAAACCCTAAATTTTGGACATTTTAAGTGGGCTGCCAACAGGAGTTTCCGCACCTGCGACCATAAGACCGTAGGTGCGGTCTCGCACCTGCGAGAAAAGGTTCGCAATTGCGGAAAAGGGCCTAGGACCCTGGGCTCGCACCTGCAGGGTTGGGAGGCGCACCAGCGGTCCCGCTCCTGCGGAGTTTTGGTCGCCCCTGCAGAAAATGTCGCACCTGTGATGGCCTGGACCGCACCTGCGGTCTCGCGCCTGCGGATTTTGGGCAAGGGGCTGGGGTTCGCACCTATGAGGCTGGGACCATAGGGGCGGTCCCGCACCTGCGGTCACACCAGCTGCTGTGCACCAACAGTGGTTCTTGCTGGTTTTTGGCCTCGCACGGGGTTCGGGAGGCACCTGGGCCCACCCGAGCCCCCGTCCAAAAATACCAACAAGTCCCAAATCATTAAACGGACTTGCTCGAGGTCACGGAACACTCAATACAACGCTAAAACTCAAAATCACTCTCCAAAACCCGTGAATTCAAAACTTAAGAACTTTGAAATTCTAGAATTCACTTTAACGCGCCGAACCGGCCTAAACCACTCGGAATGACTTCAAATTTTGCAGATAAGTTATAAACGACACAACAGAACTATTCCCGGCCTCGGAATTTCATTCGGACCTCGGAAACATAAAATCACTTCTCAAGCCACATTTCAAATTCTTTAGAAACCTCACAAGTTCATTAACTCCATTTTCCTCACTTGGACCCGAAACCAATCAAATCAAACCCGTTTTACACCAAAACTCATAGATAGGACAAACAACATATAATAAACTTGTTCCGGGCTCCGAAACCATAACACGGGCCCGGTAACAAGGTTTTCACATAATTATTCACTTTCACATTCCATTAATATTTTCATAAAACAATTTTCTTTAAAAATTCATTTCTCGGGCTTGGGGCCTTGGAATTCGATTACGGGCATACGCCCAAATCCCATATTTTCCTACGGACCCTCCGGGACCGTCACATCACGGGTCCAGATCCGTTTATCAAAAATGTTGACCAAAGTCAACTTTATTCAATTATTCAATTCAAAAATCCCATTTTTATCAAATTTTCACATGGAAGTTTCCCGGCTATCTGCCCGAGCTGCGCACGCATATCGAGGTGAGATTAACGGAGACTTCGAGGCCTCGGAACACAGATTTAACTGGAATTACTCAGGATGACCTTTTGGGTCATCACACGAGCGTAGTTCAATTTACATGATTTGCTAAAACATAAACAATTACACATAATATCGCTTGACTGCATCTGAATTGATTGTTTTGGCGGAACTTCTCCGTGCATTTTTGCAAGTATGAGGGCTCCTCCTGTAAATACTCTGCGAACCATGTAAGGCCCTTGCCAGTTGGGAGAGAATTTCCCTTTGGCTTCATCCTGATGCGGAAAGATCATCTACAACACTAGCTGCCCCGGTGTGAACTGTATTGGCTTGACTCTTTTGTTGAAGGCTATGGACATTCTGTTGTGATAGAGTTGTCCATGACACACTGCATTCATCCTTTTTCCGTCTATGAGAGCTAGCTGCTCATAACGACTCCTTATCCATTCTACAACGCTGAGCTCAACTTCTTGTATGATCCTCAAGGAAGCAATCTCCACTTCGACAGGAATAACGAATTATATACCATAAACCAGCAAGTAGGGAGTTGCCCCGGTTGATGTGCGCACTGTGGTGCGGTATCCCAATAAAGCGAATGACAGCTTCTCGTGCCACTGTTTGTGATTTTCTACCATCTTTCTCAGTATCATTTTGATATTCTTGTTGGTGGCTTCTACAACTCCATTCATATGAGGTCTATAGGCGGTGGAATTCTTGTGCTCGATTTTGAAAGTCTCACACATGGCCTTCATCAGATCACTATTGAGATTCGAGGCATTGTTAGTGATGATTGATTCGGGAACTCGAAACCGACAAACAATCCGGGCGCGGACAAAATCTAGCACGACTTTCTTAGTCACCGCTTTGTAAGATGCTGCTTCGACCCATTTGGTGAAGTACCCAATAACTATCAAGATGAATCAGTGCCCGTTTGAGGCGGTGGGCTCAATTGGACTGATGACATCCATTCCCTAGGCGGCACGAGCTTGTTGCATTGAGCTCATTTGGCGGCACTTTTATCATATCTGCATGTACCTGGCATCGGTAGTATTTTCGGGCATACTGGATGCTATCTGTCTCCATGGTCATCCAGAAATAATCGGCCCTAAGTATCTTCTTGTCTAGGACAAAGCCGTTCATATGTGGGCCGCACGTCCCAACATGTATCTCCTCAAGTAGTTTAGAAGCTTCTTTTGCGTCGACACATCTCAGTAATCCCAAATCAGGTGTTCTTCTGTACAGGGTTCCTCCGCAGTGGAAGAAACTTTTGGATAACCTCCGAAGCGTACGTTTTTTAGTTTGATTTCCATGCTCCGGGTATTCTCCTTTTGCCAAATATTCTTTGACATCGTGGAACCAAGGCTTCCCGTCTACTTCTTCTTCAACATGGGCACAATATGCCGGCTTGCTATGGATCCTCACCGGGATAGGATCAATGTAGTTTTTTCCGAATGTTGTATCATGGATGACAATGGGGCCAATGCATCGGCAAACTCGTTCTGAACCCTGGGAACATGACAAAACTCTATCTTCGTGAACCTCTTTCTCAATTCCTGCACATGGTGCAGATATGGCAATATTTTGGAATTCTTGGTGGCCCATTCTCCTTGTACCTGGTGCACAAGCAAATCTGAATCATTGATTACTAACAACTTCTGAATATTCATGTCGATGGCCATGTTAAGTCCCAATATGCAAGCTTCATATTCTTCCATGTTGTTGGTGCAGGTAAATCTGAGTTTAGCAAATACTAGATAATGTTGGCCAGTTTTCGATACAAAGACATATCCAATGCCGACTCCTTTGAAATTTGCCGCTATGTCAAAGAACATCCTCCAACAATCGTAGGACTCAACAATATCTTCTCCTATGAATAGCACCTCTTCATCGGGAAAATATGTTTTCAACGGTTCGTATTCTCCTTCCACAGGGTTCTCAGCAAGATGATCTGCCAGTGCCTGTCCCTTGATTGCTTTTGGAGTCACATAACAATGTCGAACTCGCTGAACAGGATTTTCTATTTAGCCAGCTTGCCAGTGGGCATGGGTTTTTTGAAGATATATTTCAAGGGATCCATCCTTGATATGAGGTATGTTGTGTAGGCACAGAAGTAATGCCTCAGCTTTTGAGCTATCCAGGTCAGAGCGCAACAGGTACGTTCAAACAGAGAATACCGCGCTTCATATGGAGTGAACTTCTTACTTAGGTAGTAGATGGCTTGTTCTTTCCTCCTTGTCTCGTCGTGCTGCCCCAGAACGCAGCTGAAGGCTCTATCTAGCACTGCAAGGTAGAGTAGCAAGGGTCTACCTGTCTCTGGCAAGACCAAAACTGGTGGTGTTGATAAGTACTCTTTGATCTTGTCGAAAGCCTTCTGACAATCTTTGGTCCAACTAGTTGCAGCATCTTTCTTCAACATTTTGAAAATTGGCTCACATAAAAATGTGGACTAGGCTATGAACCGGCTGATGTAGTTTAGTCGTCCTAGAAAACTCATTACATCTTTCTTACTCTTCGGTGGTGGCAGCTCCTGGATGGCTTTGACTTTTGACGGATCCAATTCTATCCCTCGGCGACTGACAATGAGCCCAAGAAGCTTTCCGGCAGGGACCCTGATGTCACGCCCCAAAATAGAGGGACGAGACCGGCGCCTAACCGGGTGAACTCAGTCAAGCGGACCTGGATTGCCTTTCCTACCCTGCGCATTACCCCGTGTTCATAATATACATTGTTCCGTAAGATGTAGCCAATTTAGATTCAAAGTACAATTAACAACATAATTTCATTCTCCTCTTTTAACTCTCAACAATAGATAATCCAAAACATACAAGTTACATACAACATTTCCGATGAAATCCACAATTACGAGTGAGTACAACTACCACCCAAAATATACAAATATACAACCCACACAGTGGCTACGGAGCCTCTAAGAGTACTAGGAGTTTTTATTTTTTTTAATTTTATTTTTTTATATAACTTACCAGCAACAAGGCCCCGACTATACCTTTTACAACATAAGCAAAAGAGAATGGTATAATCCACACACGGCCCCGAGAGGAAATGGGGCTCACCAAAACTGCTGAAGAGATAAAGAAGAGGCAGGACTAACGGCGGGATGTACTACTTGCTTTGGAACCACCTACATCCATATAAAAGATGTAGCGCCCTCAGAAAAAGGGACGTTAGTACTGTGGAATAGTAATAGTATGTATAAAAAAACTTTACTCTAAGTAAAATCAAATGGTGCGCAATTAGAAGATAGTCAGGGCAGCCACATAGATATACAGAAAATCACAATGAAGATTTCACAGTTACTCATTTCAATTAATCATCCATTCACATTTCACCCTTATTACCTCTCCACCCTTATTACTTCGTGTTGCGCAGCGCAACCGGATCCCACCGTACATTCGCACTTCACCCTTATTGCCTCTCCTCCCTTATTACTTCATGTTGCGGTGTGAAACCCGATCCCACCGTACAGTCACATCTCACCCTTATTACCTCGCCACCCTTATTACTTCGTGTTGCGGCATGCAACCCGATCCCACCATACAATCACATTTGATAGAAACAATCACAGTCCACAATTAAATCACAAGGATTCATGTCATCAAGAGTACCAACCATTAATTCAATCACAAAGATTTTCATCAACAAGAATATAACTTAATTACATCCAACAATCCGTATGAAATCAAGCCACAATAAACCTTTCCAAACATCGAGTCATATACAATATTTCCATGGTCATTTAGTTCAATTAAGTCAATTCTTAACTCCTTTTCATCACTTGTTACACATCCCTTAGCAATTAGATACATTCTCACATTTTGGTACATTACCATTCTTTCACATCAACATATTCAAGCATTTAAAGACCTTGCACATGATAGCATAATCACAAAGAAATCACCTTTCACAACTTCCCTTAACATGGTAATCGACTAAGAGAAACAGAAAATGAAATCTTGCACCTCAACATAGCCGTACAATCAATTCACATATACTCAGCAAGAAATCCATACCAAATGCTTTGACACCACAAGGTGACTCTACGAAGATTAAAGTTAGCCATACATACCTCGAGTCGAATTTCCCCTTTAATATCTATCACAATTCACAGAACCGTCTAGTACCGTCGATCTAGTTCACAATGCGACACATTTACCTTAGAATTAGGAATCCTGAATTCATTTGAGCATTTTATCAAACACCATGTGGTCCCTTAGCTTAACTAAAACCCTTTTTAGTGAAAAATTACTCTAACTAGCTTCCTTTTACTAGGTCATGGAAGATTATTCACATGCACGCAAGTCTTATATTTTATTCCCAAGAACCAACCTATGAGTGCTTCATTCTAACTAAAATCTGAGAATTAAAGGGAAAGGGGGTAGGGACTTACCTCTTAGAGTGAAGAAGAATGAAGATTGCTTGAAAATTTTCGGGCCTGAGTGATGTTTGAAGAATCAATTTGGGGAAGATGGGGACTTCTCTCTTTAGAACCCACTCTCACTTCTCTTTATTTTTGTTCAGATACTCATTAAAATGAAGGGGATGGGTGTTTTATTAAACTGGGGGTCGGGTGCAAAAATTAGAAATTAAAGAGCCCCGAAGCAGGAATGCGGTCAGAAATGCGATCACATTCCTGCTATGCGGTTCGCATTCCTGTCGCATAGTTTGCCCTAAAATGGGCAAAAAAATAAGACCGGCTATCCAGGTATGCGACCGCTATGCGGTCCGCATACCTGTTATGCGATCGCATAGTACGTCGCATAACCTCCTCCGCACAAATGGAGGTGCAAGAATGCGACAGCTATGCTGTCCGCATTTCCAAGATGCGATCGCATCTTGGGCCGCATAGCTGTCCTCAAACTGGACAAAAGTTTGTCCATGTATGTTACCACTATGCGGTCCGTATACCTGTTATGCGATTGCATAGTGCGTCGCACAACAACACAATTCTGGAAAAAAATTATCCTTTAAGTACCGGGGTACCTTTTACTCAAAAAGGTCCGTTTTTAAGAATTTCTACAGTTATAATAACACAGGAACCTATTCGGGCATTATTTCAGACATGAAATTTTACGGGTCTCTACACCCGAATGCACAATTTGCGGGGTTTAATTTTAGGTTGTACTTCCGCAGTCTGTCGAAGAACTTCCTCAAATCTAATATATGATCAGTGGCTTTCTTAGATTTGATGATGACGTCGTCCACATACACCTCGATCTCCTTAAGTATCATGTCATGAAAAATGGTAGTCATATCTTTCATGTAGGTGGCCCCAACATTCTTTAGACCGAATGGAATCATCTGTTAATAGTATACTCCCCATGGTGTAATGAAAGCAGTTTTCTTAGCGTCCTCCCCGTCCATCCAGATCTGGTGGTAACCGGAAAAACAATACACAAATGACTGGAGTTCATGTTTGGTGCCATTGTCGATTAGGATGTGTATGTTTGGAAGCAGGAAATCATCCTTTGGGCTGGCTCTGTTGAGATCCCGATAATCGATACAGAACCTGGACTTCCAATCCTTCTTTGGAATGGCTAACCAAGTTGGGTATTCAACCACCTGAGGACCTCGGCCTTGATTTGCATAGTAACTTCCTCCTTCATTTTCAAGCTCATATCATGCTTCAACTTCCTGAGTTTCTGCTTCACTGGCGGACACATCAGGTTTGTGGGCAACTTATGAGCCTCAATAGACGTACTCAACCCGGTCATATCATCGTATGACCATGCAAAGATGTCTTCATACTCTTTCAAGAACTGTGTGTACTCTTCCTTTTTTGGCGATGACAAGTGAATGCTGAAGCGGGTCTCTTTGACAATTTCGGAATTTCCCAAGTTGATTATTTCTGTTTCGTCCAAGTTGGACTTAAGCTTGTTCTCAAAGTCTTCTACTTCTCTAACGATTTCTTAGGGTATGACATCTTCTTCTTCTGAATCACTATCCTTATGTTGCGTTGTCTCATTACATATCACAGTTGTCGCTTCATCAAGACAGGAAATAATAATGCTGTATAGATAAAGAAATGAGAGAAAAATGGTAATAATAAATATCGATTCATTGAAAGAGTCGAACAAAATGCGATTTTTCAATAAATAAACATCATTTTGGAATATTTGGAAATATTATTTAAAACAAATGCAAAAAGGAAATCATTTTTTCCTAGAAAAAAAAATAAACAATGTTGTTCAGCCTTGCCACCCCGGGACTCGCCGGGCCCTGGATGGTCAGACAGTCAAATTCTTGGGGAATGATCCTTTCTCCACAGCTCGGATGGTAGGGCCTTCCTCTTCCCCCTCCTCAGCAATTACACAACAGTCCATGTCATCATCCTCCAGGAACAGGTTCCTTAAGGCTGCTAGTGCTTCCTCCTCCTCGGATCCCCATATGATGCCGGTCTATTGGAAAGTCTGACTCAAGTGCGGTATAGGCTACTCCAGTGGATAGTACAGACCACGCCATGGTGGTGACCAGTCTTTGTATTCTTGCCAGGTGTATCAATATCCTAGCTAAAAAGTGGTACCATGGCGCTTTGGCTGTATTGGTTTGGTGATGCCTTGAAGATTTTTACCAAGACCTTTGTCAGGCTCATACCCTCTCCAGTTCATCATGCTTGCTATCTTGCTATCCCACTAGTTATCTTTTTCGATTGCATTGACCCGCTCGATATGATGATAAGTTTATCCACTTATTCTTCTTCTATTCTCAACCACCGGGATGGTCTAACGGGTGTAAATAGGGTTGCTCCCATTTCCATGGATAATCACTTCTTGATGGTTACACTCAAACTTCACTACCTGATGCAAAGTCGATTCTACAGCCCCAACGGCATGTATACATAGTCGTCCCAACATTAGGTTGTATGATGCTGATAGATCCAGCACATGAAACTCGACATCAAACCACGTAGGCCCCATCTGCAGACAGAGATTAATCTCCCCGATGGTAGTTGTTTAAGACCCGTTGAACGCCTTCACATTCATAGTCCCCTCTCGGATCTCATACATGCCTTTGCCCAACCATTTCAGTGTTGTTAATGGGCAAATATTGAGACTGGATCCCCCATCGATTAGAACCCTGGTAATGAAATTGTCTTTACATTGAACTGTAATATGCAATGCGCCATTGTGATTCAAACCCTCAGGTGGAAAATCGTCATCGTGGAAGGTAATTTTGTTACTTTCTAGCACCTTGCCCTCCATATTAGCCATTTCTCCATCGGTGATGTTGTTGGGCACGTTTGCTTCACTCAACACCTTTAGGAGAGCATTCCTGTGTACTTCTAAATTCTGTAACAACGACATGATATATATTTAAGCAGGAGTCTTGTTCATATGGTCGATGACCGAATACTACCTTGCTTGCACTTTTCTCCAGAGGTCATCTGAGCCTATTTCAATAATGGGTGGTCTGTTAGAGGCCTTCTTGTTGGATTCACCCAAATACTCGGGTATATAGACTCTTCCCGTTCTTGGTCGTCCCTTGCGCAGCGCCAGATTCTTCTGTTTTGGTGTTTCCTTTTCTTTTAGCTTCAGCCACGTAATCCCCTGGTACATCCTTGGTGTCGAAAGGCGATGTGGTTAATACTGCCACTGTGAATGGTGAGACTACCTTCACCTCAAATGGAATAGGTGCAACTGTAGGTGGTGCTACCTCAACTTCAAATGGGACTGATGTTGTTACCTCGACCTCCACTAGCAGCTGTATCTACACTATGATGGGGTTGAGGGTGACTGCGGGTTTCTAGGGATCGCCGCCTTCTTTGATAAGTCCAATTGACCCCTCTAGATACCATTCCTCGTCTGTTTCTATCACGTTGATACCTTCACCCCTTTGATCTGGGAGGGGGTTATTGCGGACATTAGACGTGGCCTCCTTTTCCTAGATGATGTTTTTGTCAATCAAGGTTTGGATCTTTTCTTACAGTGTTTGACATTTGTCGATGGTGTGACTTTTTATGCCAGAATGATATGCACAAGTCTTATTTGGGCTGACCCATTAGGATGAGTTCTCCACGGCCAAAATAGGGACGAGAGTGACGTAACCAGTAGCTTTCAACCTATCATACAGTTGGTCGATGGGTTCAGCAATGGCAGTGTATTGTTTGGGTGGTCTGTGGTCGAAGTTATGTCGAGATCTTGGGTAGTTTTAACGAGTCGGAGGTGATGGAAAATGAGATGGTTGGGAATTATAGGTGTGATAAGCAGTGGCTGGTTGAGAATATCTGGGAGATGAGGGTTGATATGTAGGTGGAGGTAAGGGTTGATATGTGGGTGGAGGTGATGGTTGATATGCGGGTGGAGGTGCTTGGTATGTAAGTGGGGAGGTTTGATATACAAGAGGAGTTTTGGGTCATTGGGCGACCATCACTGTTCCCGAATCCTTCTTCTTTGATATACCCCCTGACTGTAATGCTTTATTAGTGGCCTGCAATGCCTCAAATTTTATCACCATCCCGCTTTTGACGCCCTCTTCGATCCTTTCCCCGATTTTGATGATATCGGAGAACTTATAGTTTTCAATAACCATTAACCTCTCATAATACTGCGGATCCTATGCTCTGACAAAGAATTTGTTCATTTGTTACTCGTCCAATGCCGGCCTGACTTTGGTTGCTTCTGACCTCCAACGAGTAGCATACTTGCGGAAAGTCTCAGTAGGCTTCTTCTTAAGGTTCTGAATGTAGAAGACATCTACTGCATTCTCTGTGTTAGACCTAAATCTGTCCATAAAATCAGACGCCATACTCACCCAGTTGGACCATTTCTTAGGATCCTGGCTGGTGTACCAGGACAAAGCATCTCCTGTAAGACTCCTAATAAAAAGCTTTATCCGGATCTTTTCCTACCCCTACAAGCTTGTCATAGTAAGTCCTCAGATGAACCCTAGGATCCCCTATTCCATCAAACATTTCGAACATAGGAGGTTTGTAACCCTCCGGCAGTTTTACATCTGGCTGTATGCATAGATCTTCATAATTCAAACATTCTATCCCTTTGCCTCCTTCTAAGCCTTGAACCCGACTGGTCAACTTCTTGAGTTCCTCCGCCAGGTTCTAAATGAGCATGTTTTTCTCAGCACACTCCGATGCATAGGATATGGGTTGAGTGGAGTGAGGTAGGGTCCACATATATGGGATTATTTTGGTGACATAGAGTTAGCGTATGGTGGTGATCATTGGAGGAATTCTGAGGTTCGGGAATGACTGGCGGAGTATTTTATTGGAGTATGGTATGTGTTTTGCTGTTATTGTGGAGGGATAGTTTGATTTTGTGGTGGGGTTGTATAATGGTGAGGGGCAGAAGGATTTTGTGGGCGCTTGTTGGGTGTGGTTTGAGGTGGTGTAGGATTCTGGGTGTTTTGATGACTGATGTCTGGGACACTAAGCAAGAAGGATAGGTTTGCTACATTCCGGACATGCTAGAGCTCATCCTGAAGTTCCAGTATTTTCTGTTCAAGCCGTGAAACTGCATTGTTTGGGGCCTGAGTACCCCGACCATAAAAAGCTTTTGCATGCTCAACATGCGCAGTGTTTTCCTTTCTGGTGTTGTTCAGATCTTCCATCTTTGCTTTTTCCTTTGCCATTTGGTGGACTAGGAGGAGGAGAAGGTTGAGGGCCCCTGGATCTTGTGTGATAAGCTGATGATGCCAGTATGCACGAACCAACCTTTGGGGGATGGGAATAATAAAAAAGGAAACAAAGAAAAACAAAAGGTAGCCAAGTCAGTAAGAGTTCTAAAAAGCGAATTTGCAGTATTTGAACACATATTACAGAAAGGTAAATTCGTGACCTAATTTAGGAGCCTTGTTGTGACCGAGGTAGGCCTAGCGATAAGTTGATTTGGAGAACTTAGATTCCAGTAAATGCCTCATTTCATTAATTTAAAAATAGACGAATCCCAGAACAACACAAGATAATAAAGATAAGTCACTGTTGGCACTTGGCCTTATTATATTTACGAAAGAAAATAAATCTAGCCTACTTGGTCCCAGAAGGACCTTCCCTGGACTCGATCTTTCTAACTCCATCAACCAGGTTTCCCAGCTCGCGCAGACCCACTAGCAGGTAGGCCCTAGCCAGATGTCCTCCCTCGCTCCTTTCAGCATTCTGGTAGTTGTCGATCCTCTTTATTATTTTACCTTCCATCTCCACCAAACCCCGCTCCAGATATTCTAACCTTTTATTGGTGGTGATAGCCATCTCTTTCAACTCATCGATCAGCCTCATATTTTCCTCGTGTATCTCCCGACGTTCAGTCTCAGAGTCATGAACCCTCTTGTGCAATCTGTTGTATTTGACTTGGGCCTCGACATCTTCATCTATGATCCTATTTCCTCGACCGGTTCTCGGCTTCACTATCCCATATAGGTTGTCTTCTAACCACGCCGGGTAGAAGGGTTTACACCCAGCGTGATACCTGTCCGGCTCAATGTGTTTTTCTCCACAATGATGTTGCAATTCCACATATCCTGAGCTTGGCACCTGTAGGGGATGTCATCGCCTTGAAAGTCTGCTCTGAAATGGCTGATTTTTGCAACCCGCGGTATGACCTGCTTCCTGCCTGCTTGCCTCATAACCCGGATGGGGACATAGGGGTGTATCCCTCTTAACCCAATCAACACTAAGTGAGGAGTGTCCCTGGACCTGATGATGAACTAGTCAGTTGGGAACCATTCAAACATCCACTGTACTTGCTCCTCGGTTAGATTGTCGAAGAACTCTACCCATTCTTTGGTACTTTCCGTTGAGCAAACATGTATGTAATGTAAGTCATCTGCTTAGGGTGATAGAAGGCAATATGATCGTTCCAAGCCCTTCACGGAAATTCCTGGCGATACTGATTCTTTTGAAGATGCTCCAATAATAACAGTTGTAGCAGCATATTACAACCTTCGAAATGCTTAAACCCTTTTTGGCAGTGGTCCATAGCCCGGTAGATGTCGGCTATGATCATAGGGACTATGGTGTATGTTTGTCCTTCAATTCCCTCCATTAATGTCTTGGCGACCATGGCCAGTCTAGTGTGGATTCTTTCCCTTTTCATTGGGAACACTATCAGACCCAAGAAACATACGATGAATACAAAAACTCTGCGATGGATGTGACCCAAAGAAGTGATGGAAAATTCATCATTGAATGTACGGTAAGACTTGCTATGATCGTATCTTTCATACAGGTAACTAAATGGTATATAGGACTTCTTTAGGCATTCCAAGACAACATTCTTCTTTAGACCCATCATTTTAGAAACCACTTGCACGTGCGGTTCTCCGGTACAAATAGCCTAGGGCTGTCCTAAGGAAGTCCAACAAATCGCCCGATTTCTTACAGGAGTGGTGTCATTTTTATATTCCCAAAATGAAACACGGCTCTCTCACTGTCCTAGAATAGAGTTACATCTTCGATCAACATATTGTTTGGCTGAATGTCTAATAGGGAAGGTAAATTGCCTAATTATTTTGTCACATGTTTCTTGTCACTTGAAGGAAGGTCTTCCCACCAATCTAGCAGCAGTGGTGGTATGTTGCTGACCATACCGAATCTGGGGACCTCGTGCCTCATTTTCTGCAAAACAAGAAGGTTAGGACCTTTTTCCCCCACCTGATTCGACTATTTATATACACCTTATTAGCATATTGGCATTTAGTTCTCCAAAATTAATGCACAAAACGTGGTTGTGTCCGTTGGGATTATGGAAATTCCGGTGGACTTTGGACAAGGCTCGTCTTAAAGGGATATTATGTGGACAACATATTAACCCGGTAGGTTTGACCATGATTCATGCACAATTATAATAAGAGTAAGCTTACTATGAGGGTCTAGACAGGTACCCTCGAGCGGACAACTTGAGGGGGAAAGGCACGGAACCATCGATTGCACCGCTGATCGACTAGTTTTATCGCAAATAAGCCTTTACGAATTTAAGGGTGATATATTGGAAGAGCGCAACCACTCATCAAGCGTTGCTATAGGATTGATTACGCACGAGTGGAGTATGATGTTGAGCATGATTTATGCAACAGTAAATAACATGTTGTCACGTATTTGAATGTTAGAAAAGCAATAAATGCAGCATTTATAATTGGAAGACGTTAAGAAAGAAAATAAAGAAACAGGTCAGTTTCGTATTGAGGAAATAAATACTTGAAAATAAGCAGTTAAGTTCACATACGGGAAAAAAGGAGAGGGTGCGCAAGTATTAACAAAGTAAGTCATGTTTAGACTAATTCACAAAGCAAATTTGTTACGGTAAAAGCCTAAAATCTCCACTAGAGTCACCACGTTGTCGCACCCCCTTTTTCCCCTTTGCAGCAAAAGTTAGGGTTTCAACATTCATTGGGACAACTTGTTTCCTTTTGGGAAATGGGTACTAAAATGGAAGAGTCTCCACCTCACGGGTTTAACGTGCGTTAGGGCACCTATTGCAAATAACTCATATCACCCGATATGCCCTACCAGAGATTGGGTAAGGGCTCAAAATTACCTTGAGGGTAAGGAGTTAGGCACCCCTCGAGGTCCACAATGGTGGGTCCTGACCAAACTTATTTTGTCAATTATTATTTTAACAAATAAAGCAGTCTAAGCACACATATATATAAAAATAAGGGAAGTCCTAAGTTTATTAGCCTTTAGCATCACATCTGTACAATTCCTGGTAAACCTTCCTCAACTAGAGAGGTTACACGTGACATTAGCGCACAGGTCATCATATCCTTTTACTACCCAATTACCCTCCCCTTGGCGGTTATATAAGCGATTTTTCATTAAACGAACCATGTGCGTGCATTACCCGTCCCTTCCTTATGGTCCCAGAGGGGTTTAGGACCTTTAATTTTAGGCAGTTCTAGACTCTCCTAAGGTATTTAAAAGATAAAAATCGAAGCGACAACAAATAACACATATGACTTTCAAGTAAAGGGACAATTAAGGGGGCTAACATTTACCTCTTCAAATAAGCAAACAATTAGCACGTTTCAAACAACAAGATTTCAGATGTTTCAGGAAGACCCTAGAACAGGATATCTAGGTGAGCATGACAAGCAGAGAATAAGCAGCATTATGTTAAGGCGAAGCGATAGGAACCTAATCAGTTTGCTTACTGATATTAGAATCTGTTGAATCTGGACAATTCACAAATAAGCAAATCATAGTTTCACAATTTTTATAAGATCTTAATTACCTACAGGCTTTCCTAGTCGTGGGTCGGAGATACCCTATAAACATGTTGTATGGATGTAATAAGGATTTTAGAAATCGATTTAAAACAAACATTTTGAACTTATTAACTCATATATGCATTCTTGTCTAAGTACTGAACATTACGAAGCTGGTTTCATGCGCATTTATCCCTATAACATGATATCTAAGTGTTGGGATTACTTTTAAACACTCTTATAGACATGGTAGTTACTGATTTATACGACGTCGACATGGTTTTAAAGCGAATGCAAATACAGTCTTAAAGCAGGGTTTCTAATGCACATAATGAATGGACATTTTGTTAGGCAAAATTACATTAGTAACTTAATTATAGAATTTCTAGGTGGTCATATCATGCAGAAGCAAAATTTCGTAACAAATGACATAATGTGCCTATAACATGTGTTCCTAGGATGCCAAACAACCCTAAAGGCATGGTTTCTAAATCAAAGTAAACCTAAGGCATGATTTCTAATGCAAGTAAACATAATAAATCTAAGGCAGAATTTCTAGTGCAAGTAAACATTATAAACCTAAGGCATGATTTCTAATGCAAGTAGACATAATGAACCTAAAACATGATTTCTATCTGATTTCTCCTCAAAAATTATATAAACATCCCTCCCCTTTTCCTAATTTTCCCATAGATGTTTACAAAGATTATTATTACAGACCATAAATAAATGAATTACATAATAAAAGCTATGCTATAGGGAGACTGAATAGGCCCAACATGATCCTGGGAATACCAGGCCGTCAAACAGTCCAAGATTCCATAGTCTCATAATGTCCAATAGGGATATCCTGGTACGTCAAAGTTCCCAAGAGCCTCAGGGACCCCGGGAAATGCTCACACCAAGATCCTTTTAATTAGAGAAGTTGTTATGTGTAGCGTGGAAGGGCCAGCCCCAGTGTGCCAGAGTTCGGAGGAATCTCATGGATTCCTTGGCAGTACACACACTGGAGGGGCAGAACTTAAGTAAAATAAGAGTATAAGTGAGAGTGCTTGACATAGTTGAGAAGACTTTTGAAAAAAGAGAGTATAGAGGAAATCTTTAGGAGTGATAATAGTTTTAGGAGTAGCAATAGTATAGGAAAACATATTAGGAGTGAAAAAAAACATGTTGAAACCTTTTGGGGGAAAGGAAGGTTCAGCAAACAACAACATAGTCACAAAAGCATCACTTTGCCCAGATTCAACTTCAGTATGTCAGTTATTTCTAGGTGCACAGACAGTTACACAAAGAGGAGCAGGGGTTGGGAACACAAGACACTTGAAACAGAAGCACATAAGGAGGATAAGAAAGAGAGCATATTGAATAACATGTACATAGAACAAACATGGGTTGATTGACAACCAACAACAAAATTCATAGCATTAGAACACAAACTACTGATTCAGAGTCTCAACAGGGAAATCATACTTCAAGCTAAAGTGGTAATAGACAGTAAAGCATAGAGACAGAATATAGGAAAAGTCATGTTGAGGACAATGGTCTACTGCATAGAATTAGTCATGCCAATTGGAGTTAATCAGATAAATTAGAAGTATGAGATACTGAAACGAGCATGCTGGTTGAAGGAAGTAAACATGAACTCAAGTAAACATGTTGGCTAAAGTAACAAACAAGAATAATGAAACCTAGGCAGTAGACATAGTTAATTAGATAGTAGTTATGCTAGTATAGAAATACACAACCTTAATAGAAGGAGAGAAACATGAGCACATAGATTTGAATTTCAGAATGACATTGAGATAGGAACATACCAATTAAGGAAGAAAATGCAGAAAGTAAAGTAGGTAGAATTCCACAATCTAGTCTTGGCTTTCAGCCGGCTAGACAATCAATGAGCACGAGTAACAGAGAGAGATATGAGAGAAGTTTGTGTGTGTGTGTATTTTTGAACTATTGTTCGTGTCTGAGAGGTAAAATAAAAGTGTATATATAGAACTTAGGGAGTATAACAAATAAGGCAAAGAGAATCAGAATTCAATCAATTAAGGACAAATCAAATAATCACAGAATCAATTTCCATGAGGGAGTCCGGAATTGACCCCTTAATTTGGGGGTAATCAATTAACGGTCAGAACATGAGGTTTAATTAAGGCAAAGAGTCCAAAATCATGCCATATAAGAATCAGTAAAAATCCCTAAACTTCTTTTCATTAATTAAGGCAAGTAAAATAGGGAAACATGTCACAAATAAGAAAACAAATAAAGTTTCAGCGCACAAATTTTAACAAGGTAATTAATTAGGAAATAATCAGTAAAATCTTCAAAGAATACTGATTTTATGGGCACGAATTACTCGGATTCTCTAAATAGAAATCGAATAAGTAAAACCTCACAGAAATACATGATTTAACAAGAAAAGCAGGTTGGAACTATTAATAGAGATCAATTAAGGAAAAATCCTCACAGAATACTAGATTTAACATGAAAACATTTGAATCCCTAAGTAGAACCAGTTAGTACAACTGATTCCCAGAAATCCCCATAATAAACGAAAGAAGAAAAAATCAGTATAACCACTAGAAACATCTAGGGTTCGACCATTCATGCAAAAAATTAGTCAAATACGTAAAGAGATGAACAAATTAAACATTGAAAAATAGAAAAATCTTTTGAAGAAGGTCTAGGAAAAACCCTAGGTTTAGAAATAGTGACTAAAATCGAAATAGTTAGTTAAAACGAGGGATTTTTAAGGGAAAACACTTAATAGTACTCGAATTACCTCATATCTATGAAGATCTGAGAAGACTCGACAGTAGCGTACTAGGGTTTTCAGGAAATAGTAGAGATGAAGAGAATAGGTCAAAAACCCATGGATTTAGACAAAAAACAAGAGGAAATCCTTACTTACAAATGAAAATGTCCGGAGACAAGCCAGTAAACAAGTTTCAAACCAGAACAAGTTGGCTTTCCTTGAGATCTTCTCAATGACTCATGAAATTGAAAAGCCATGCAGTATAGGAGACCAGGGGTGGTCGGAGAAGGCACAAAAACACCATAGAAAAGATGCTCTCGCCGGTGACGGCGATTAGAGTTAGGGTGAGTTGAGAGGGAACTGGACGGGGTAAGGGAACGAGTGACGGCGGTCTGAAGAGAATGAGGAAGGGGGGGGGGGTAAGGTTAGGTGAATTAAAATGGTAAGTTTAATTGTGGACCGTTGATCAAAATGATCAACGACCATGATTAAATAGGGTTACAGGGTCGGGTGTATGCAGATAGGGCCTAAGGGGTTTTGGGCTGGTTTTGGGTTAATATTATTGAGGTTTTGGGCTAGTATTAAGGGGTTAAGTCTGAAATAAAAAAGGTTATTTGTTAAATACCAGAATAATTGATAAAAAAATAATTTATAAAAATAATTAACAGATTATAAAAAATAATTTTCATGCATAGAGATGTTTTAAAGTAATTACTCAATATTGTAAAAATATAAAAATCTATTTTCTGGTAAGATAATGTAATAGTGCATGCATGGGCTATAATTACAAAGTTATTTCAATTGTAGCCAATAAATGTAAATATGATTATTTATGATGCAATTTGTAATTATTTATATGAATAAAATACTGGGATAAATTAATTCAGAAAATGTAGAAATTATGGAAAAATATCAATTAATGCTAATGCATAGTTTTGAAGGTATATATGCATTTGAAAAATATTATAGGAAAAAATTGGGTATCAACATCACCTTGAGAGAGGAGCGTCTCCATCAGTTCGAGCGTCTCCAGCTGGGCAACATGACTGTTACTTAGTACGAGCTCGTTTTGTGGATTTGGCCCGTCATGCTATTCTTCTACTTTCTACTGAGAGAGAGAGAGAGAGAGAGAGAGAGTGAAGAGGTTTTTTGAGGGACTTGCTCAGCCTATTAGACTACACATGGCAAAGGAGATTGGGAGCGAGATTTCTCTTTAGGAGGCTCTCAATGTCGCCAGGCGAGTCGAGATGGTTCTTGGATAGGGAGGTAAGGGGTCAGACAAGAGACCTCATCATTCTGGTAGATTCAGCGGTTCCTCATCTGGAGGCGGGGGTGCTTTTGGTGGAGGCCATCTGTCACGACCCAAAACCCGGTTCTGGTCGTGATGGCACCTAACGACGAGGTTAGGCAAGCCAACATATAAATCCTTAGGAGATACTACCCCAGAACTCGATATTCCAGTTATTTACAATTTATAACAAATAAAATGCGGAATAAAACAGCGATATGAGGTAGGGACATAGATATAAGCTGAGCCACAGCTACGCCAAATATATACAACCCCGAACCCTAACATAACTACAACAACTGTGTGCTAGGACTAGTGTCACAGTGTCAACGGGCGGCTACATAGATACAGTAACTGAAATATATATATGA
>ML288256.1:10349-27894 GCA_005239495.1 Nicotiana undulata
TTTCGACGCCAAATAGCGAAATAGAGTTTCCTTAAGTTTGAAATTTGGTTTGGAACGTGATTTTATATTATCGAGGTCCGAACGGAATTCTGAGAACAGGAATAGTTTCGTTATGTCATTCATGACTTGCTTGCAAAATTTGGTGTCATTCCGAGTGGTATAGGTCGGTTCGGCGCATTGAAACTTAATTCAAGAACTTAGAAATTCTTAAGTTTGATTCTAGGGGTTTTGAGGGGTGATTTTGAGATTTAGCGATGTTTTGGGTGTTTCGAAGGCTCGAGCGAATCCGTATTATGATTTAGGACTTGTTGGTATATTTGGACGGGGGCTCGGGTGGGTCCCAGGTGCCTCCTGGACCCTACACGAGGCCAAAAACCAACTGAAAATGCAGCTGGTGCACCTGATCTGGTGTGACCGCAAGTGCGGTTGCCAAGCCGTAGGTGCGGGACCGCTCCTGCGTTCCCAGCCTCGCAGGTGCGGACCCAATTCCGCAGGAGCGAAGCCGCAGGTGCGGTCTCCAACTACGCAGGTGCGAGCCCAGCTCGCAGGTGCGGTCCTCGAGCCGCAAGTGCGAGATCACTGAAGGCAGTGATCCCATTTAATACGGGATTTGGCCATTTTTCACCATTTCTTCTCCTCCATTGGTGATTTTGAGAGCTTTCAAGAGGGTATTAGGCCTAGCTACTAAGAGGTAAGTAATTTCTATTTAAATGTTGGTTTATTACATCAAAACTTAGGTAGATTAACATCTAATTACTGGAAATCAAAGGGGTTAGAGTGAGAACCTAGGGTTGATGAACTTAGAGGAATTTCACCACTTTTCTACCATGAAATTATACAAAAATTATATATTATTGATCCTTAGGCTATGGGTGAGTGTTATCTTCGAAGATTTTTGGAATCCGAGCACGTGGGACCGGGGGTGTATTTTGGGATTTCTTCAAGAATAGTGAATTTACTAAATAACTAGGAGAATTTCCATACTTTGAGCATGCATTGACATATTTATACATCATTTGACTAGTTTCGAGTCCTTGGGTGTAAGATTTGGAGTTTTGAGCGCGTTCTTGACCGGGAAGTAGATTCTACGCGAGGTGAGTCTCCTTTCCAATCTTGTAAGAGGAAATTGTCCCCATAGGTAAATGTAAACGATTGAATTGTCCTTATTTACGGGGGCTACGTACGCGGAAGGTGACGAGAGTCTGTGCGTAGCTACTACTCTGTTGTGTTGGGTAGAAGTTAGGATTTCACAAGCATGCCTTTATGTGCCTTACCTGTATCCTTACATGTGTTCCTGTTGCTTATTATCCTTTAAATATACATGAGAATTGCGGAAGCTATGTGTAAGTTTAAGTGCTTAAATCTCTGAATTTAAGAATAATCCATGATAAATTCCTGAATTTCCTGAAAAATTCTGTGTATGTCTACGAGCACCCGTGTCGTATGTTTGATTCGCGAGCGGGGTAGCCCTATATTTATGTCAACCGCGTCGCATGATCGATTCGTGAGCGGGGTAATGAATGCATCTATTGTTCGTGCCACTCGACCCTCGGTAGTGCACATTTATTTTCGCGTCGCTTCGGCCGTACACTTCAGCATATTCTGTGCTATGTATTTGACAGAGAGTCTTGTTATTATTGAATAAATTACCCCACGTGTAAGGGGAACTCGAGACTTTTGCGGTAGTTATTGTTTGACTCATGAGAATAAATTACAGTTTATATAATTGACACTTCAAGCCTTAGTGATTTTTCATGACTACTTTTCTGTTTAGCCTTACTTATCCATGTTATTGGTTATTGACCCTAGTAAGTATCACGTCTACCTCTCGTCACTACTTCTTCGAGTTTAGACGGGATACTCACTGGGTACATATTTGTTTATATGTACTCATGCTACACTTCTGTACTTAATTGTACAGGTTCTGAGGCGGTTGCACCTAGTCACTATTCCAGTGTCCGCCACTGAGAGATCCATCTGGATTAGACTACACAGTGAGCTGCTCTTCCTGGCGTTCCTCAGCAGCACTGTGGAGTTTCCATTATTGTTGGATATTCTGTCTACCCTTCCAGACAGTTGTACATCTATTTTGTTTATTTTGTATATTCCACTAGTCGCCTATGGACTTGTGACACTAGGTCTTGGCAAACTTAGTTGATTCACTAGTAATATGCTACTCTGTTTTATGCTGGCAAATGATTTTTGAGTTACATTGCATCACTTTGCCACACTTCCTCACTTTCATTTAAGGACTGCTTAAATTAAAACTGGACAAGTATTTGAACATCTCATTAATTTAAGTAATTTCGTTAGCAAACTAGTGTTGGCTTGCCTGACTCCGGTGTTGGGCGCCATCACGACCTGGATAGGAATTTTGGTCGTGACATATTATTTTTTATGAGTCTTTTATTTAAATCTTTTAGTGAATTATATACATTTTTGTGATTATTTTGCCATTTTATTAGTTTATAAATTAAATAATTTAAAGATCCATAGGGCTTATGTCTCACCCCACGCTAAGTAAAATGCCCAATTTCATGCCTTTGCCTTTTAAACTATTGATATACGGATACCGCTAAAGTTGTCATATCTTTTTATTTGGACACCTTAACTGAAATTATTAACTATTAGAAATCTAACATATGTCTAAAATATATTTATTAATACGCACTTTGCTAACATGTAAAAATATATGTTTGGCATGCGCTTAATTATTTATCGCTGGAACATATGAAACTTTTTGTGAAAATAGTGATTTTGTGGTTATGAATAGTTAAATTAATTCACATGATTTTAAAGAACACACAGTAGGCCAAGCTTCTAGGAAGCTAAAAATATTTTTGTTTTTGTCAAAAAATTACCTTTTGAAAAATTTAAGATGTTTGACCAAAATAAAAAAGTACTTTTGAGCAGTAGCAAAAGTAGTTTTTCTGCTTTTGAGGAGAAGTTACAAATTCTAGCTTCTTCCAAAAGCATAAGCATAAAATTAATTTGTTCAAGACAAAAATAACCTTACAATAAATTTATATTTTTTATTTTATTCCTCATTAATTTAATATTTTTTTCCTTTTATTTCTACTATACATTTCTTCATTTTTTATTTTAGTCATAATTTTTATTTTATTTCTCCTATTCCTACGAGTAGATTTTAAATTTATATTGAATGATATTTTTTGATATATTTAAATTATCATGTAAATAAGAAGTAATACCAAACACTCAGTGATATTGCTTTGGAATAACTATATTTTATATTGATTGGAATTTTAATTTATATTTTTACTTTATGTTTTATATTTTAATTGAATTCTTTTATTATAAATATTTATATTTATTTTTTCCTTTCTAAATATCACTAATCGCAAATTGAACTTTTACTATCCTTTTTCGTAATTTAATTTGTAAACATATTTTTTTAATAGATTGGCCAAACACCAGCAAAAGCATGACTCAAACGAATTGGCTAAACTCAAACTGCTATTTTACAAAAGCACTTTTCAAAATAAACAATTTTTGACAGCTTGGCCAAACGGGCTCTAAGAATATCATTAAAGTACAATAAAAATTACATGATTTAGAAGTTGTTGTAAGCAAAGAAGATAAACTCTTTCACAATAAAGTAACTCAAGTCAAACAAAATGAAGGCGAAGATTTTAGGGAATTGGAATTATGAAAATTATTTATTCTTGAAAATAAAGAATTGTGTTATGAAACAATAAAATAAGAAGAACAATATTGTAGAGAAAGAGAGAGAGAAAATTTTTATTGAATTTTTGGATGAATTACAATGAATAGGATCTCTCTATTTATAGGGAAAGAGTGACTTAGCCACCAAGTAAAATCCCTAAGATCTCTCTCAAATATAGACATTCACCTTAAATAGAATTCTATTTATAACACTCCCCCTTGAATGTCTATTCAACAAAAAATGTGTCTCGTTAAAACCTTAACTAAAAATAAAACTCAATGGGAAAAAAATTCTAGAAAAGGAAAAAGAGTACACATATCTAAAAATACGCCTTTTGGTTGCCTCGTTAAAAACTTTGCAAAGAAAACTGTAACAACCCGGTCTGTCGTTACGTAGAACCTGCATTATAATTACTGTTATTGACTTGTTATAAGTTGGTTATACTGTTATTGATGTGTTATAGTTGGTAGGCTTGAAATCGAAATGGTTGTGCTGGGAGTTTAGTCACTTAGTCTTTAAAAATAGCCTTAAATGGGAAAAGTCAACTAAGAGTTGTCTTATTGGTAAACGACCTCGGAATGCGGATTTTATGGCTCGAATAGTTTCGTTAGGTGATTTGGGACTTAGGAGTGTATCCAGAATAATTTCGTGATGCCCGATGTAGAATTAGGCTTGAATTGGCGAAAATTAGTTTTTGGCGATTTTCGCTCGGCAGTGGAAAATAGGCTATCGGGGTCGGAATGAAATTCCTACAGTTGTAACAGGTTCGTAATATTATTTTGGATATGTCTGCAAAATTTCAGGTCAGTCGGAGTTGTTTTGGATAGTTTCGGCATCGTTGGTGGATTTTAGAAATTTCAAAGTTCTTAGGCTTGAATCCAATGTGATTTTGGTGTTTTGATGTTAGTTTTGGTATTCCGAGAGTGCAACTAAGTTTGAATGATCATTTATGACGTGTTAGTATGTTTGGTTGGGGTCCCGAGGGGCTCGGGATTAATTTCGGGTGGTTAACAGACTCATTGGGACTTAAAAACATAGTTGTTGCTGGTGTTTTTACAACAACAATTCATTCACTGCGATCGCGCAGGCATTTGTGTGATCGCGGAGAGTTAATTGAGGCAGGCACATTTTGTGTTGTGCGATCGCATTCAAAGACCTGCGATAGCGGAGAAGGGAAGAGGGGTCCAGTGCAGTCGCATGCTGCAGGGTGCGATCGCACAGAGGGTTTTGGGCGCGTGGGGTCGGCTGACTGAGTACTTTGTGCGAAACGCAAAAGAGTACCTGCGATCGCGTGAGGGAGTGAAGAGGACATTGTGCGAACGCGCCTGGGAGCGTGCGAATGCACATGCCTTTTTATTAAAAATTTGGGCAGTTAAATTAAAACCCTTTCGCGACCTTAACCTATTTTAACACCATTTTTGAACGGGAAAAAACTTTTGAGGCGATTTTAAAGAGGGAAAACCACCATTCATCATAGATGTAAGTATTTTAGAACTTAAAACTTGATTATATGTGATTAAGGAACATAATCTCAGTGTTTAATTCATAAAAATCAGTAGAAAAAGTTGGGGTTAGGGATTGAGATTATGAGACCTTTAGAGGTCGATTTGAGGGGTCAAACGAACTCCGATTTTTACGTTCTTGATATGTAAGGACTCGTGAGATGATGAAGAATATTTTGGTATAAAAGTTTCTGAGTTCCGAGATGCGGGCTCGGGGGTCGGGTTTTAGCAAATTTCGGATTTTGAGCTAAAATTGATATTTTTCAATTGGAATTCATTCCTTAAGTATAATTTGATGATAAAGGTCTGATCTTTATAGTTTTTTAGCACTCGGGAGTTGATTCGAGAGGCAAGCGTATTGCGGAATAGTTTCCGGGCTAGTTTGAGGTAAGTAATCTCTTTAAATCCTGTCCTGAGGGTATGAAACCCTGGACTCTGCACCCTTTTACGGGTTTTGGAATGCAAAGGTTGGAATTTTAGAAATATATTCCCTATTTAGGCAACTATTGAGTTGTGAAATCAATTTTTAAGCCTATGCTTAATAGCACTGATATATTTTGATATAATCTGGGCTGTAAGCCATGTTTGGGGCCTAGTGCCGATTTGTTTACCCCTTGAAGGCTGATTTTACTATTTTCCTCACTGATATGTTATAATTTTCACTCAGTATTTTCTTGATAATTGTTTTGACACTCTTAGTATTTTGATACTATTTATTTAAAATGAAACACTGTTTTGGGTTGAGAACCCTGTTTATTTATGGCCCGAGTGGCATGTTGAGAGTGTGTGACTGAGTGAGGCCTAGGGCCAATATTGTGAGGATGTTATGATATGAGAGAGGTCGAGAGCCTGAGAGATGATTTATGCCATGATGTGGCTTGTTTATAGCGTTTGGGCTGTAGGAGCCCCTCCGGAGTCTGTACACACCCCTAGTGAGCGCAGGTACCTAATGAGTGATGTTGCCCCCGAGGTTGATACTGAGTGATTGTGAGGTTGCCTGATGGGCTAATATTGAGTGACTGTGAGTTTGCATGATGGGCTAATATTGAGTGACTGTGAGGTTGCCTGATAGGCTGATACTGAGATTGTTATGAGAAATGATTTTGGCCCGAGGGGCAGATTTATGATAAATTTTACTGAGTTTTGTCTTCGATTCACTTCGTTTTTCAAACTGATTTTACTGAGATATATTGATAATATACTTGTTTCAAAGGATTTCTGAAAAACGGTTTTCGAACTTATGTATTTGACGAATACTTATGGTGACTTGCTGATTTACTGTTTTTGTGAATTGATGTATCTGTGCTGTGTGTTTCGTATTTCCTAGACTGTGATTTATTTTCATTACTACTGAGTTGGCATACTCATCATTACTCCCTGCACCTCTGTGTGCAGATCCAGGTATTGATTCGGAGCAGTAGTCGTCCGAGTTCGTTATCAGCAGCTTACGGGATTTCGAGGTAGCTGTCCAACGTCCACAGCTTCTCCATTTCCTTTCCTTAATTAGTTTTAGCATTTCATTCCTAGACTTTATTCAAGACATTAGTAGAGTTAGTTTTATTTCGTAGATGCTCATGACCATGTTGACTCGAGTCTTGGGAGGTTTGGCTTAGAGTTGTTTAGACTATTATTGGGGCACTAAGACTTAAAGAAGTTATTTTATGCTATGTTTGCTGTTTATTATTGAATTGTGAGTTATTATAATAGAAAAAATGCGTAGTAATGTGATGGTTGGCTAGCCTAGTTCCACGATAGGCGCCATCACGATCTGTTAGGATTTGGGGTCGTGACAAAAACCTAGTGGGACAAAACCTTGTAAGAGAAAAAGAGTGCAACGCACGTTAGCTCCCTCTGATGAGAGCATCAATTCACACCCTTGAGTCTTCGCATCCCAATTTTGTGCACTAGCTTCTTGAAGCTTGACATCAATAGAGATTTGGTGAACAAATCAGCCATATTATCACTTGAATGAATGTGTTGCACCTTGAAATCATCATTCTTGTATATATATATAATATCTTCATATAATGTCGTGGAATAGTCTTTTCAATATCTCCATGGAGGAAAAATTTCTCGCTATCACATTATCATGCTTATAGTTATAGCAAGATACATATGTGCATAAATTGCACATAGGATGTGGTACTTCAGGACAAGAATTATATATGCTTTAAGCAATTTGAATCCTTTAGGGATTGTCATATAAGTTAAGTCATATAAGCCATATGAATGGACTTTAGATGCATATCAAGTTTTTATGTCATGCTAGACATAATATAGATAAAAGTGATTGCGCAAATCATTGACTTTATACTTTCAAATGTTTGAACTGCAGGTCCAAAACTATATGTCTTTCATATGAAACAAATTCTTTTCGAATTTTGTCTCTTTCATTTGGCCAATATTTTTATGTCTATATTCAGCAAACTTAAGATCCTCATGCATACTTAGCGTTATGAAAGATGTCGTCGACGAACATTTTATATCAGTTCCAATTTTTTTTTCATAAAGACATAACATAGAGATCTCTTCATTCATATTTTCAGGTACCTGAACCTCTCTTGAGATTTTATGAAGTGTTATGTCATGTGATCTTCTAGATCACTTGCCTCCTTTATTATGATCATTTTGATCATTTGCTCATCTTCTTTATCAAGAAGTTTATTTGAACCGATTTGTCTATACGCTTTAAGCTTACCATAGACTTTGTCCTTCTAGGACATAGTAAGAGCATTTGTAATGAGAATATAGTTACTTTCTTTGGGTCAGCAAATGCGTCTGGCATGCTTTGTATTGTAGATGAATTATATTTTATGAACTTCAAGTCCATATTATCTTATTCGAGGATCTAGATGTGCAAATGATAATTCTTTCCACGTAACTTTTTCTCAACTGTTTATCATGTCCCCCCCTCATATTAGAAAAACTAATTTTCTTCCTCAATTTTGGGAAATCATCTTTGTGCATTATGGTGTTAATAAAAATATACATCGTACATCAATAATAATAAGATGAGATTATTTGGTTCTTGACCCTGAATCACTTGTGAGGGGAGAATGTAATATACTTTCGTATATAATGTATATCAAACTGATATAAATAACGTTATTCTCATAAGCAATAATTTAGCTATTAAGTAGAGGCACTCAATAAATCATTTTGCTAAACCAATTTGTTATGTAAACCAATTTATCAAGATGGACTTCTTGAATAGAAAATCTGGAAATTATGCTCTAAATTAAATTATTGAGCAATTACCTCGCAAACACCAGGTTGCGGGTTAATAATAATCGCACATGTAACCATCTCATAGATGCATCTTATGTGGTATACATGGCAGGTGAATGAGCCCATATTCACCTTAGATATTTCCAGCACTCATGGGATTCAATCCTAATTTTAGTTGGTCTATCAATTAATGAGAACAAGCAACATAAGAGAATTCGTAAAGAACTTTCTAGTTCTTTAATATTTACCCATATGAACTCTCTTTTATTTTTGCACATCATACTTAAATTTATATGGCTAAACTAGTTATGCCAACTAGATAAATTATCAATATTGATAAAGTTCAGGTTTACATCATGACATGTTCAATTATCAATGAACTCCAAGTTTATTATGATATGGGTTTTATATCAATAAACATCCACTTTATTGTGGTATTCTTTTATTTTGGTAGTTCAAACTGGAGAATAAAGCGGGTAACTTTTCACATACATATTACCCCGCTACAAGTTGTAGTAATAGAAGATATTAAATCTTTCCTTTTTTTATAGTCTCAATATAACCAACCGCTTTCGCGAATACTTGAGAAACTCAATAAGTTTCTTTGAGAGTTACTACAACACAATAAATTGACATGATAATCCATTGTATTTCTCCAAAATAGTAATAATTGGCTCTTCCAGAGCTATCAATTAATTTGGTACTACCACATATTCACCAACATCTATATGGTGAATAAACTTTTAAGGATAAAGTTATACCATTATGGTCATGGTCAAAATTATATGCAAGATCTATTTCTTGCATTACCGTTGTCTTTTAATAATCACATTGCCAATATATTTGTCATAATCACAATAGGTACGTGATCAATGACTATACATGCCATAATAATGACATTATTTTCTTATATCATCTCAAACCTCCTTCTAGAGGTGAGTGTGGTATATTCACTACCACTAGCATATTCATGTTCCAAGAGTGAATATGTATTCATAAATCAGATGTTGTCTCATTCGCATCATGAATGGACCATAAACATCAATATGTGCTTTACAAAATCTCATGTCAAATCGATGACAAATATTACTTTCAAAGAGTGAAAGATTATTTTGAGAATTCTTATTATTCTCATTATCACAAATATGACGATTATAATTTCGTCTATTGCCACGTCCACATCAATTGATACCTTCATGGTAATAATTTGTCTTCTTTCAGACTTATCACATATTGATATCACATTCTCTTAAGGGAAATGAGAATGGAGCAAATTCAATTGGACGAGTTTCCACTTTTTTTTACCCACAATCATACATGAATTTGATCATGGCAAGGCATATAAATATTATCACTTTGGTGGTTATAATTTCTTGCAAACTCTATAGGAGTTATAATCAAAGTTTATTGTCTTTGCTTGCATTTAAAATCAAATTATAGAATTTCAAGAATTTAAAAGAGAAAAATAAAGTAAAATACTTACCTTAAATCCAGAATTTAATCATGAAGAAAGTTCATGGAGAATTGACAATCATTATGCTCAATCCCAAAGCTTCTACTCAATTGATTAGAGTCTCGTGCTGATAACGTGTTATGAAACAATAAAAGAATAAGAACAATATTTTAGAGAAAGAGAGAGAGGAATTTCTTATTGAATTTTGGGGTGAATTACAATGAATATGACCTCTCTATTTATAGGGAAAGAGTGACTTAGCCACCAAGTAAATCCCTAAGATTTCAAATATAGACATTCACCTTAAATAGAATTCTATTTATAACAAATTGAGAGTTGTAAGCATGAAGTCATTTTACTTCTTCCCAAAGAAATAAAGGAAGAGTTTGAATTTTGAAACCAATTTCCTTGTCGTTTTTGATGAAGTGGTTCCGCCATTCTATATCAGGGTTGGAGTTACCTTTCTTGTTTGTCTAAGGGATTTGTCCTTAATATTCTTATATTGGGACTTTGGGTAGTCGGAAAAAGTAGTTTTTGTTGTTATTGTTTGCATGCAGAATACCTAAATGACTACTTAAACTTGATTCATTTTTTTCAATCACCTATCTTAATTGAGCTCTATACCTATTGGCCACCTGAACTTATTGAGTTATGTAGTTGTGTGTCTATTAAATACTGCTTATTTACTTGGCACAAACCGCGAGTGCCACTTATATTGAGCGCCTGAATTAGTGATTTAAGGCTGACATGGCTTTATGTGATGACCCAAAATGTCATCTCGTATAATTTTAACTAAATCTGTATTTTGAGGCCTCGAAGGCATCCGTTTATCTTACCTCGATATGCGGGCGCAGCCCGAGCGCGTAGTCGGGAAGCCTTTATGTGGAAAAATTGAATAAATGTTGAATTTATGGTAATTAATTGAATAAGGTTGACTTTGGTCAATATTTTTGGTAAACGGACACGGACCCGTAATTCGACAGTCCCGGAAGGTCCGTAGGAAAATATTGGACTTGGCGTATGCCCGGAATCGAATTTCGAGGTCCCAAGTCCGAGAAATGAATTATTAAAGAAAATTATTTTCTGAAAAATATAAAGACTTTTGAAAATGAACTTTCATGTGAAACATGTTTTACCGAGCCCGTATTATGGTTCCGGAGCCCGGAACAAGTTTAATATGTTTATTATGTGCTACCTGTGAAATTTGGTAAGAAACGGACTCTGTTTGAGGTAATTCAGACAAAAAAATGGAACTTTTGAAGTTTATGTAGTTTTGAGAAAATTCTATAGATTTTGGAGTTTAATTCATTGTTTTTATGTTACTTTGGTGGTTTTATTACTCGAATAAGTCCGTAGGATGATTTTGAAGTCGTGTGCATATTTGGTTTTGAGCCTCGAGGGCTCTGATGAGTTTCAGGTAAGTGTCGGAGTGCAAAAGAGTTGGAAAATCTGGTGTTTTTAGGATGTATCTGGTGTCTGAGGTTTATTGTTATGCGATCGCATAAGAGTCTCCGGGATCGCATAGCACTGCGTAATGGGGGAGACAAGTTACTCTATGCGATCGCACAGGTGTAGGAGAGCTGGGGTGGGGGCTGGTAAGTTATTCAGTGCGGCCGCACCTCCAGGCCTGCGATCGCGTAGGGTGGGACCTGTAGAGCTGTGTGATCACACAAGCCTATTCGCGATCGCGGAGTGTATTTGAACAGCCTTCTATGCGATCGCATCCCTTAATTCGCGATCGCATAGGTCATTTTTGCCCAGTTATCTTAAAGACCCAAAATCAGAATATTCATTACGGGATTTCATAATCTTTCACATCCTTCTTCTTCCACACCTCCTTGGGCCATTTTTGAAGAGATTCATCACCATAGCTTCATAGGTAAGCAATTCTAACTTCATTTTCTTCCATTTCCATCAACTATTATTAGATTCTAGGCCTAAAAACATGGAATTTAAGGGTAGAAATTAGGGTTTTGGGTAGAGTTAGGGCTTTTCAAATTTTTGGGAATTCAACCTCATTTTAGGGTCGTATTTCAAAGAAAAATGTATATTCGGGCTCATGGGGGAATGGGTGATCGGGTTTTGGTCCGAACCTCGTGTTTGGACCAAGCGGGCCCGGGGTCGAATTTTGGAATTTTTGGAAGAATGTTGGGAATTCTATAATTAGGCTTTGGAATTGAATCATTGAGTAATTATTGATGTTATTGAGTCGATTATGTCTAGATACGATCGTTTCAGAGTCGAGTTCGAGAGGAAAAACGGTGTTAGAGGCTCGATTGGCATTCTTGGAGCCGAGGTAAGTGTTTGGCCTAACTTTAGTTTGAGGAAATAGGTGTTGAGTCATATGTGTTACTTTTTTCTATCACGTTCAATGTATAGGTGAGGTGAAGAGTACCTATATATTGTATGTCAAGCATGCCCGTGAGTCGATTTTGGTGTATTACATGTTATTGCTTCGATAATCATTGTGTTACGAAGTAGATTCATTTTGGAAGTTGTTCATTTGTTGAGAATACTTTATAAGGATTAGTGATAAGTTGTTTCAGTTGAGGATTGATTTTACTAAATTATATACTCGTATGGGAGTGGTTATAGTTGAGTCCCTTGCCGGACGGTATTATTTTTGGTTGTTATCCCCTTGCTGGGTGGGTATGAATTGTACTTCATACTGTTGATTTCCTTGCCAAGTTGTTGTTTGATGTTGATTGGGTGAGGAAGAGTGTAAAGCACGAAGGGTGATGCCGTGTATTCATTTCATTCATTGCATTGTGAGGAAGAGAGTAAAAACACGAAGGGTGATGTCGTGCCATGATTTTACATTTAAAAGCACGAAGGAACATGCCGTGCCCTTTCATTTATTTATTGCATTGTGAGGACGAGAGTAAAAGCACGAAGGGTGATGTTGTGTACTTGTTTTGGTAAGGATGAGAGTAAATCACGAAGGGTGATGCCGTGTACATATTTGTTTATGTTGTTATTCCCTGTTGACCTTTACTCTTCTATATTGTTGCCTTGCTCAGTTATTCATTATTGTTCTCTTTGTTTCCCCCATTTTTTGTCCCCTGCCTTGCCGTACTTAAATGTTTATTTTCTGTTATTTTCCTGTTATATATTGTAGAACTGTACAGGAGATTTGTTGTTGTCGTGTCTAGCCTCGTCACTACTTCGCCGAGGTTAGGCTCAACACTTACTCAGTACATAGGGTCGGTTGTACTGATGCTACACCTGCACTTCTTTATGTTGTACAGATTACGCAGCCAGACCTAGTGGACACTGACAGAGGGAGTATCAGTCCACACAGGCGACATCGAGGTAGTCCCGCAAACGTTCGTGGGCCTTGGCGTCACCATCTGTCTTCTCATTTTCTGTCTTATTTTATAGTTCCAAGACAGTTGTACTTATTCATTTCAGACTTTTGTTGTAGAAATCTTAGATTGTCCGTGAGATTTTGTAACACCAGTTCTGGGGGCTCATGTACGTAAATTTTGTGATATTTATTACATTAAGTTGGTAACCCGTAGCTTCCGCATCCTTATTTAATTATTCATATTTATTATTTTCCCTTTTTATTGATGTCTTAAATAAATAAAAATAGTAAAGTTAACCGAAACGTTGGCTTGTCTAGCAGATTCAACGTTAGACGTCATCACGGCCTGAGGGTGGGATTTCGGGTCGTGACACTTTATATCGGTAAAACACAGTAATTTTATCTCAAGCCCTTTAATAAACCCACAAACATATAATCCAAAATTTTATTTCCCTTCTTCTCTTTTCGTACATTACTGAAGAAAGAGACTTAATTTCTCTCATCTTCTCTCTTGGTAAATTTGTCATTGTAGACCTACTCCCAACATAAAGTCTTAATTTTTTACTATTAAAACCCAAAATTTTTCCATCTTCTACTCTCTTCTTAGACAGCAAATATAGAGCTCAAATCCTACAATCAGATTATGAAAAAAATGGTGTATTTCTGTCGATGTGGTCGTGTTGCATTGTTTCAAACATCATGGACTGATAAAAACCCAGGTCACAGGTTCTATTGCTACCACTTGACAAATTAAGTGTATTATGTCTATTTTTTTTTGATAAATCTTTAAACCCTCCTCAAATCGCAATTTTTGTTTATTGTAGGCTCCTCGTGAATGTGAATTCTTTAGGTGGCACGATGATTAGATGCAGGAGCAAACAAGGAGAGTGATTTCTGATCTTTTGAAGAAAGTTAATACATATAGGGTTCAGACAAAGTGGATAATTAATGTACTTGTTGTTTATATAATCTGTACTTGGTTTAGGGATTAAACTTAGTTTATTGTAGACTACTGATATGTATTATTGGATGGGGCTAAGGCAATCTAGTGGAAGGATCAATATAATCTGCAATTTTGCCTTCTATGTGCAGATTGTACACTTAAAAATGCATCATTTAGAGCTCGCTTGGACATAAAAAAAATCACTTTTTGTCGAAATTAACGTTTGTTCATAAAAATTTTAATTTTCACTTGAAGATGCATTTTGAAAATTTTCGAAAATTTGAAAAACTCGAAAAAGTTGTTTTTCAAATTTTTTACTCAAATCACTCACAAAACCTCAAAAACAACTCAAACTGAATTTTATGTCCATACACAACTCTAAATTTCAAATACCATTTCCACTTGAATTTTTTTTAACCATTTTTTGGAATTTTACAATTTTATGTCCAAACGCCTACTTAGTATGAAACTTCGGATTATATTTTATGCTTTATTTTGACGAAGGGGAGTCTTGGCGCAACTGATAAAGTTGTCATGTGACTAGGAGGTCACGAGATTGAGTAGTGAAAACACTCTCTTGCAGAAATGCAGGGTAAGGTTGTGTGCAATAAACTCTTGTGGTCCCACCCTTTCCCGGAACCCGCGTATAACGGGAGTTTAGTGTACCGAGCTACCCTTCTATTATTTTGACATATATTTCCAACTTGTATTGGATTGATAATTCTTGATGGTTATAATTTCCAATAACAATGATAATGAATGCAGTAGATATATAACTTATTATAATGAGCTCCAAAACAAAATAAACTAGTCAGCCAAGGCAGGTTACATAGACAAAATAAAGGTTTAAATTGTAGTCTGGCTATTTTGAACTCCTAACAACTTCCAAATACTAAAACAAAGACTTTCATACCTAAACTACTTGTCACTTGTTCCTCTTTATGGAGTTGTTGTGTTGCTTCTTCTAGTTGACACTCTCATGTGTTGTAGCTGGGCAGTTGTTACTGCCATTCTTCCCTTCCATTTCAGGCAATGTGGTTTAAAGCAATGTCAATATTTTTACCAGATGTACTCATAAAAGAAGTTCCACTCATGATAAGTCTTTCATCAATTGTACCAGGCTGAAATATCCAACTATTTTCACTTAATCAGTACCAATTGTAAGCATAACATTCAGGTAAATTAAAAAGGTCATTGTTTACTTACATTGAGTATTGTCCTTAATATTCCAGGGTCTACATATAACCCATATCCAATTTGTTTTTGTCTCTTTTTTCCTCTAACTCCTCCTCCAACATCAGTTGGTTCTCTAGAATACATGGCCCCCTGCATCCATCTTAAGAAGCATTTTCCCTTCTTCTCTTTATTCCAGCAATAGTACCCCACCCTATTCCCCTGCCTCTTCCTTGAGTTTTTTTTCTAATTGCTAATGTGTCATGGTATATAGATGTTGGGACAGTATTTGAATCCTGTTGGCTTGACTGAGCCTATAATTTATATATGTCAGCCTACATTTTATATATAATAATAAGAATAATATAAAATGTAAATGTATTTACCACTCCTGGATAGTGAGTTATGTTATGTCCTTGTTGATGACATTTCAAACTAGTCATTTTTACTCCTTTCTTGGACCATTTTCTCACTTCTTTTTAGGTTTATCTTTAGACTTTATTCTACACCTCTTGGGTCTTCCTGGTATCACCTTTGAAATTGGAGGTTCAATTTTGATATTACTAGTAGCAGGAACATGTTCATGTCTGGCATTGGTATACTTATAGGCCCTGAGAAAATAATCATTTCTATACCACTTTTCGACATGTTCTTCAGGTTCTTCATCTATATATTAATAAGCACATATTGCATGGTGACATGGAATCCCTCTCAACATCCAAGATCTATATGTACATATTTTATTCACGGTGTCAACAATAAATATGAGATTTTTCTACCCAATCTCAAAACTAGTATCACCATTAAATAAAACATGGAATCTCCTTAAAAGTTCTTTAATGTCTTCTAATAGTAGTCCGGCTATTGGTGAAGTATCTGAAATCCATGTAGTAGTAAATTTTCTCATATCTACATACCTAATCATAATCTTATGTCTAATCTCTTCCAATATGCTAATGATTGATTTGTGTCTAGGCCCTAATATCCCAGAATTGAAAGTCTCACACATATTATTCTCGACTACATCACACTTAGCATGCTCACTAAAATAGGTCCTACACCAATACTCTTTGTTATAGCACAATAAATCTTCACATATATCCTTCCCAAGACTGCCCAAAGAAAGTAACTCTACTTTAAAGTTTACCTCAATTGATAGACTTCGCACATCTCCAAAACTATTTTTTCCTTTCCTCTTATTTCCACTTCTTGACCAAATGTGCCTAGCACACATTCTATGTTCAGGACATGGAAGCAACTCACTAATGCTTGTTACAAGTCCCTGCAAAATAGAATATACAAAAGCAATTAAAAACAAGATCAAAATAAATAAAACCAATAAAAACACAAAAACAGTATATGTGGATACATTCTGCATGTCTGGCATGACAGTTAATCCTTCTCCTTTGCCTAACTCTAGATCTAAATTCAAGTGCTCACTGAACTAACTCCAAGAATGCTTAGGTTCTGTTTCTGTCACGACCCAATTCTCCCTCCGACCAGGTCTCGTGACGGCACCTAGTCTAGACGACTAGGTAAGTCTATACCTTAAGCAAAATTTAGATAAAACAGGTAAAATAACAGTAAGCGAAATAAATCATAATAAAGTCGACGCCGCTCGGCATAAACAGTTACTATACCCCAGAACCCGAAATATCACAATACATCACAAGCTACTCTACTGCTCAATATGTACAACTGGATAGAAAGGACCGTATAATTTCATCTACAAGTACTACAACTTCAAGATAGGAAGGGGACTCGGAGAGCTGCGGATGCTGCAGATTATACCTCGAGTCTCCTGATACAGCTGCTGCTGGCTAGCTGAGATACCGCGTACTAGGACCTGGATCTGCACATGGGGAAAACATGCGCAAGAGGGCGTGAGTACTCCAAATTTGGTACCCAGTAAGTACCAAGCCTAACCCCAGTCAATTAGTGACGAGGTCAGGTAGAGGCCCTACTAAGGTTTGCAAAGTAACAGATATAGAGAACAAGTAAGTAAAACAGGTGATAATCGACAGGAATTATAAGTAAAGGCTAGCGTGAAACGGTATAATCAAATGCTCGTATCAACGCAATATTCATATAAAGCTCTGTAAGAAAGTAAAGGTACAATGCAATGCAATATGGGGGAAAGACTCAGGTCTCTGCCCGCAATCCTTATGTATACAATGCAGTATGAGGAAAAGGCTCAGGTCTCTGCCCGCAATCCCTGTATGCAATGCAAAATGAGGGAAAGGCTCAGGTC
>ML288258.1:2063-64014 GCA_005239495.1 Nicotiana undulata
ATAACAAAGTCAAGAGATATTGCTTCAATTCAAAACACAACACAATGGCTCCTCTTCCTAAAAAAAAAACTAACTACCCGGTTCAAACAAAACCCTTGGAAAAGAACCGCGGCACAAAGAAAAACCAAGGGGGAATTGATACACTACCTAACAAAAGAAAATCTTTTTTTTAGACTTAAATCCCTCAAGAAAATTGTCTAATAGATCCATCATCAGGAAAAGTCCAATATTTTCTATTTGTGTAAAAAAAAATATTCCATTAAACTGACACAACTAAAATAGCATAGAAAGTCACACAGACAATCTCCTCACCCCACACTTAAAATTGTGCATTGTCCCCAATGCACACCCATACATACAAGAGGGTAAAAGAAACTCCCTGGTAGGCCAAAGGCCGAAGCACTAGCAGCTCATGGGGTACTCAGACTTCTCCCAGGCTTGGTCCTTCGTGCGGGTACCTCACACTTAGTTCCAACCATTTGGTTTGCTATAGCATCCTTCCAATGGATTTGCATTCCATGCTCCTAAAAAATAAAAAATCGACACTACAAGAATAATACACTAAAAAAAAAAAACTAAAATAGAAATATAAAAATAAAGCTGGGTTGCCTCCCAACAAGCGCTTGATTTAACGTCGCGGCACGACGCGAATCACTTTTTGCCTCCACTTTGAACTTATGAATTGGACCCCAAGTTTTGATTCAAGCTTATGATTATGGTCATGGGGCGGTGGAACGAATCTAACTGGCCCAAGGAAATACTGTAGTATTCTGCACTCCTTGGCCTTTGTATGAGGTATGTAATCCTGATTTTCTGGCAAGAAGAATTCCAGAATATATGCACCTTGTTCCTTATTCATTGACTCCTCAATCGGCTCAGATGACTATATTTCCATATCATCATCCAAGCACAATGTGAAAAAATGTTTGGAGTGAGGACCAATGCGCTCAAACACATGAACTTCAGGACTTTCAGCATCCTCAACACCAATCACACTAGAGTCGACTAAATTTGTATCCTCAACGTCCCTGGTTGACTCTAGTATTACTTCTTCAATATCGGCATCCTCAAATTCTAGCTGGTTAGAGTGTTGGGGTTCTACTTTGGAACCCTCCATTGGCACCTCAATTTCCATCTCTAATGCACACTGCTCCGGGCTACTATCCATAATATTGGCATATTGAGCATTAAAAGCTTCAACTAGTTGACTCGCTTGAGCCTCCAAGTTGCGAATAGTTGCATCTTGCCTTTGTACCCGTTGTAGTAACTCATCATTTTGTTCCACAAGGAACTTCATCATATCCTCGATCTTTTTCAGGTCATCATCCCTGGGTTCTTTGTTCCTATTAACTTCACAAGAAAAAGAAGAACCATCAAAGTAAGGGGTTGGGGGAAAATAAGAAATATAAGCACAACCATGAAAGTGACCATCTTGACCACCACACATATCACACACATTCCACACATAAGATTGAGTTGGTGCACATAACTCGCTCTCGGAAATATTTTGATAATTTTGTCCTAGGTGGTTTCCTCCACAGTATGCATAACAATGATCAAAAGTAGAATTACCAACATCCAAATTCTCATAATTCCATATTTTTTTTTCAAATTAACAAATAAAAGTAAAATAAAGAAAATAAAAATCAAGTACTGAAAAATAATAATTCAAACTTGAAACCTAGCAATATGTACACCTACAGCTACACGTCAAAATTTCAATGTATAGATTGAAAGTGAAGAAAATTGATACACTAAGAATTTTTGTATTTCTTCCAACTACAATTGATAATACCGTTAATTCCCCGGCAACGGCGCCAAAATTTGATCACGCTCAACTGTGTCTAATAAAAGACTAAGCGGGCGTTGCAAATATAATCCGGGGTATTATGCCCAGAGTCGAATCCCACAGGGAATTAACGTATCAAGAGAAGCTTTTAAAGTACTAAATTCTTATTAGTCAACCTCCTCAAACTTTATGAATAACAATTGGTGGTGTGATTACTACTACAGCTAACTGAATCTATAAAACTAAGAGTAACTAACAAGCAGTTGTAAACAATTGGAATAAAGGTCTAAGGTAATGGTTTTCCCCGTTGTTGATTCCCCTAGTTGTATGTTTCCTATAGTTTTGACTTAGTTGTCTCTATCAATCATGAACTCTCCAGTTATCATAAATTTCTCTCAAGCAATTATAATAATTTACTAGACGCACTCTCTCAAGCTACGCTAGCTAGATTCACATTACAGTTCACTTTAGATTGCACCCGAGGTATCGTTATCTCTAATCCAACCTCTAACCCCTCGGTTATGACTCTCGCCTATACTCTGGGAGTGATGTTGTTCAAACAACTACCTAAATATGTACTCTCTCTCAAGCAGATACACAGTTAATTGATGGCCTTTCAATCAACTACAACAAGAACATAGTTGAACAAATAGAGGTTAACAACCAAATCAAAACTATATTAATATAACAACGAGTTTATCCCCAACGGGTTCCACCAAAACCTTAGGTTAAAAGATTTAGCTACTCATAACAATGATAAAAACTACAAAAGAATTCATGAACAATGTAAAATAGGAAGAAGAAGGAAAAACTCGTAGAAGAATTCCCCCGCCTTGCTCCTCTTGTGTCTCTGCCTCCTTAGATCGAATTTTATGTCCAAAATATGTCCAATCCCCTAAAAATAACGTTCTCCCATGTATATATACCAAGTAGGGTCGGGCCCAAACAATTATACATTCTCCTACACGAAAAAGGACAAGTTTCCAGGCCGCCACTAGCGCGGCCGCGCTAATCTCGCGATAGAGGTCGCGCTAGTGGGGTTTTATTCTGCCCCAGTCCGCGTCAGGTCCGCAGTCGCAGTTTCGATCGCATGTTTGATCCTTTTACGTTTGGAATTGGGAAACACGTAAATCATGAAAGTTGTAGCCCTTTGAGTTAGATTTCCAACCATATATTATATAGCTCAAATGGAGTTCGGAGCAGAAAGTTATGTCCATTTTACTAGACAGTGCACAATATGTCTCCTCGAGTCTTCGTTTGTTCTCAACTATCAAATTTGACCCTCGAACACGATCCCAACTTAAAATCCTTGAGCTTTTACTCAGACTTCAAAGCTCCAAATCACTTAAATTTATTCCATAACATCTATATAGCTCGGAATCACTCCTACAAGGCATAAAACACACAGTTAGTGCAAAACACTAGCGATTAAAGCTCAAACTCAATTAAAGTGCAGTAAACTAGAGTGTAATAAGCAGCTAAAATACGTAATTATAGCCTATCATCAGTAGATGAAATATATTTCATATACCAGAAACAAGATTGACTTTAATTATTTTAGAACCATAAATATGAACCAAATTTAGTACTACATTTTAATTTCTCTAACTTTGGATGTAATTGTAGAAGTATAATACGACAAAGTAGTTGAATAGTTGTTGCGTGCCTTTACTGTTCTTCTGCGTGATACTTACATTTTATTTTATTCATCCATTTCGCCAATACAATTTCCTGTCAATCCTATAGAAATTGACTAACGTTTACATTTAACTGCCTAACAATACACAAATATACCACCAATATTCCATATATGTAATTACAATTCTTGGTATATTGTCGATATACGTCTACAACTTGAGGTGACACATGGATAGATATTACAATTGATAGGTAAGTGGCGAAGGGGAGCAATGGGTGGTGGGGCCCGATAATGTATAATTAATCAATTGCAAATTCAAGGAATTTTTGTTGAAAGTGTTTAAAATTTAATATTATATACTCCATCCGTTTCAATTTACGTGAATCTATTTGACTGAGCACGTAGTTTAAAAAAATGAATTTTTTTAGAATTTGCGGTCCTAAACAAATCAAAAAGGGACCCAGAGTATTTGTGTCGTTATAAAAGTTTCTTATTTAAGAGTAGAATTGTAAGTTTAACCAAAATTGTTTCCAAATTTAAATAGGGGTCATTCTTTTTGGAACGGACCAAAAAAGAAATAGGTTCACATAAACTGAAACGGAGAGCATAGTATATATGATTTAATATATTATAATTTTTTTCGCTCATTTGTTGCTTCTCCTTTTCGTACCAGTAGTTTTAGTACTATCTCATATTGCCTTATTATTTGATTTCTAATACTATCTGTTGTTTGTATTTCTGTTATCTTGTTATTTTGTTATTGCTATTATTTCTTTTTTCAAATGCTTTGAAGTTGTTCCCTTATTATTTTCGCATGACTTCGTCATTACACGTTTTCTTTTTCAAAATTGCTTTGAAATGCTTTTCTTGAGTAGATGGTTTATCAAGAACAGTGTTTTAAAAGGCGTGGGACGTAAGGCGAGGCGTTTTACATATGTCTTAGCGAGGCGTAAGCCCCGAGGCACGGCGCGTAAGTTCCGTAGGTATTTAATTTTTAATATGTTATAAAATTATATAATGACAGTAAATATTTATAAACATGTAAAATTGCATAAAAATTGAAAAAAATATTAATATATATATCAAACAAGATATGAGGTGATGCGTAATCCTGTAATCTTGGAGGCGGGGGGCGTAAGTCCCATGAATCTTTAAAATTTTAATTTATAAATTAATAAAATAACATAATAACACAAAAAATATAAAATATATATTAAAAGCTAAAGCTACAATAAAATTAAAAGAACTCATAGAAAAAAATATCTAGCATGATTCTTAAGTATAACTAATGCATACAAATCACGTATAACGTCTTTAACTTTTAAAAAATTACAATTTCTTTAAAAAAATGATCAAACTCCACATTTTACCTTCCTAAAAATAAATAATTAATAAATTCTTATTAGTACGACAATTAAAATATTATCCCTTCATGAATAAATACAAATTAGTTTAAGATATCAAATTAATAAAAGTGTATAACTAGTAGGGACAAATGAACTAAGACACGACCAATAACAAATGAAGATATAAATTCGCAATATTATGTCTCATTATTAGAGTTATGATCAATCTTCATATTTCTATCAATGAATAGTACTTTTATCATTAATACGTTGAAGAATTTTGAAGGTCAACGATATTAATTAGGGAATTCGACACGTGATTTGCGTTAGAACTGTTAGGCGAGCCCCGAGCGTTGGGTGTTAGGCGTGTTTAGGGCGCACAGTCGGGCGCTTGGGGCGTAAGACTCACGGACTAAGCCCCATACATAATCCCCAAGGCGTTTTGCAAGTGCCCCGCCCAGGGGCGAGTCCCAGAAATGCCTTTTAAAACACTGATCAAGAACAACCTCTCTACTTTCACAGGGTAGTTAGATAGTAAAATTTATGTACACACTACTATTCCCAAACCTCACTTGTAAGATTACACTAGATATCATATTATTGTTATTGCATATATAATTTTTCAGTAAAGGATGTTGATCAATATTTATAAAAGATAAAGATATCCAGTAAAAATAATCAAAATACATACAAGGGGATCAGAATAAAATTAAAAAGACGAGTTAGCTAGTACCATGGAAGTAACTAATGAAGTGAGTCTACATCATGAGAATCTTGATACATGTTCTAGAGTTACATAATATTTATAGAAGGTATTGGTATTCAGTAAAATAGTCGAGATAGATGATTAGGACAAAAATAAAAAGAGTATATTTGAACTCTAATTTTGACACTTTCGTGCAAAATTAATAAACATCATCATTTTGAGCATCTTTTAAAATCTTCCGAGGATCTTGGTGTAAATACCCATAATCTTTCCCAAGTCTCGACTCAAACCACGTCATATATCATCCTCAAGTCAAAATCCTTTCACATATATTAATACTTCCTCTTAGTATATCCCATCGATAGTAGCTAAGAAAGCAAGTGAAAAGCTTCGGTGAATTCTAAGACTTTTTCCTAGTTCTCTAAGCAAGAAAATATGGGGAAGAAAATCACAGCTGGTCAAGCTTCAAAATCACAGAAAATATCCAAAAATAACAACCATATTATTCATGACAATAATAAGAAACAACTCAACAACTTGATCAAATTCTTGAAACCCAAAGTTTATATCACAAACTCTTCAAACTTCAAGCATCTTGTCCAAGAACTCACTGGAAATGGATCATCATCAAGTCCTATGATCTCATCCCCATCACCTCCTGATCATCATCATGATCATGATCAACGGTTGAAATTCATTCACAAATATCAAGAATATAGCCAGGAAGTATCCACAGATTCATCAGAAGGAAGTATACCATCATCCTTTAATACATTCGAAGCTTCTTTCCAAGAACCATCTTTCAGTTTGTTGGATAGTAATAATTGTTCCAATATGGGAAGCCAAGATCAAATGGATTTTTCTGAAGAATATAGAAATATAGAGACATGGCTATTGGAGATGGATTCATATACTAGCTATCATCATCAGTATGAAGGACACGTTCCATTTATTCAAGAACAGGTTTCTGTTGATGATTATGGTTACGATTTATCCAGTCTTTTGTGAGACTTAATTAGCTAATAATAAGTCTCGTGTGTGCATGATTATCTAGACTACGTATGTAATGTTCATATCTAGCTCTGTACATAGAAAGTACTGTAAATGGTTGTATTGTATATATGTTGTTTTCATATCAATTTTCTTCTTCTTTTCTTGATCTCGATCTGGAGAGATATATAGGTTGTTAACTTAAAAATTAGTGAGTGTGGAGTGATCAGTATCAGTTGACTGGATATTGTACGTATGTGCGTAGGTTTTGTTCATGTATATGAATGTCTATATATATAGTTTCAGCAGCAAGTTCTTAATTAGAAATATCTAAATTTTGATACATTTCAAACTTTGTATGGTAGTTTCATGGCGTTGTTTTTGTCACATTAGGTCGGAGAAGTTTTATTCTAGTGTTTCAGCTCGTTTTTTTTTTTGGGTGTAATCCAAGTTTTACAGATAATTCTTCTTATTCCTTGTGTATTTAAGTTATACACGTCGTTCAACGTGTCAACCTTTTTTCCTCCTTCCTCTTCTTCTTCGATCCTCTTTCTCTTGCACTTTCTCCCCTAGGATATAATGGGTGTGTGGTCTAATGGAGGTTTTAATTAACTTTAATGGCTTAGTAAACTTTAATCAATTTCTGAAAAGTATGGGATTTTTGCTGGACGAGGTTCATATTTTTTTGGTAATTAAACTTATCATTAATCACCAAACGAAAACATTACAAAGCATAGCTTAGCTACTCCCAGCTAGCTAATTCTCACGAAAATTACAGGGAAAGACTATATATACTATCACAAATCACTAAGCCATATTTCTATCAGTAGACTAGATCTAGAAACACAATTGTTGTACTAATTTCTTTACACTGCCAGTTGCTCTAAAGTTGCACATGCATGATATCTCCCTTGCCAAGTTATTGTAATCTCTGAATGTCATCAGCATAACTCAGATGAGTGATGTGTAGCTTGCCACATCTTGGATGGTATTTGAATCTGTTATCACGTTGCAGTTCATTGAGAAGTCTACTCAAGTATTCCATGGCAATATCAAATAGGAAAGGAGAGATATCTCCTTGTCTCAGGCCTTAGCAACATTAAATGGTTCCACAGATTCCCCATTAAACAAGATGATATAATTAACTGTTCTTACACAAGTCATTAGCCATATGATAAAGAAAGCCAATCCTTTTAGAACTTGTTCCAGATACACCCATTCCAAAGAGTTATATGCCTTTTGTAAGTCAACTTTGATCAAACACCGAGGGAAAATGTGTTTCCTGCCATACGATTTAACCAGCTCATGTGCTCGGATTATGTTATCAGCAATCCTTCTCCTAGGGATGAACCCTGCTTGTGCCTCTGAGATAATGCAGCTCATGATCTTTTGTAATCTCCCAGCAAGAAATTTTGCAATCAGCTTGTACAACATGGTGCAACAAGCTATAGGCCTATAATCCTTTACAGTATTTGGGGTTTGCAATCTTTGGCAGCAGAGTTAGCGTAGTGCAGTTAATAGCTTTGTATATGACCTATGTGGTAAAGAACTCTTTGGCAGCATCACATACCTCATTTTTGATGATATGCCAGGCTTGTTTAAAGAAGGCATCATTAAATCCATTAATTCTTGGAGCCTTGTGACAATTGAACATAAAGCTCGATAGATTTCTGTATCTGTAACCGTGGCACATAATTCTAGTTGTTGACAGTGTGATAGTGTCATGACCCAAACCAATGGAGCCGCGACGGGCACCAGGTGCCTTACTAGACCGAGTACCAACGTAACGTATCTTTCGTATCAAATTATCATAGGTAAATGAACAAAGGCTGTCATGAGATAACTAGAATAAAGCATGAGGAAGTACTCGACGTAGGATGACCCAATATGATATGCTGACTTATACATATGATGTACATGCCTATAAGGCCGAAATGATCCTTGTACACTGAACATAGGCCGACAAGGCCACACAATCTTTCATATACATAACATCTGTCTGCAAGCCTCTAAAAGTATATAAATGTCATAAAGGTCGGGACAGGGCCCCGCCATACCAATCAATACATGTCTAAATCATACTGACCAAATAGGCAGAAAAAGCCGTATACAATAGACATGAAGGAAACATGGAGTAAAGGACTCGACATGTAAGTCTGAGTAGCTCTGCGAATCATGAAACATTTATAATGTCATGCATATGCATATAAATGTCATATGATGCATAGGTATATGCGTACATAACATCATCAAGCCACTGAGGGCATCCCATCATATCATCTCGGCCACTATGGGCAAAATCATCAAGGTATACCAGCTGATTAGGTGGTGGTGTGTATATAACGCCATAACCTTTCCTCATATATATATATATATATATACACGCGTATATAACGCCATCTGGCCATGGATCAATGTGCATGTATAACTGAATGCAATGCAAAATAAGTGAGTTAATAAGATTTCTCGGTATGTCATAAGATCATTACGCCTTTGATTAATATCATGAAATAAACTTTATCAACTTACATATTTTCTGAGATCCATGCACAGAAGATATAATATTAAGACACACGGAGAATCAAGAACATAGCCACTTCTAGTACTTCTATGAATAAAGTCATTTATGAAAGTTGTACATTTGTTCGTTTCATTTGTAACGTATGGATCATTCCAAAACGAAAGAAGGGATAGCCTTAACATACCTGAGCCTATTCCCTTGATAATCCCTCTAACACACGTCAATCACGACGAAACATGTAACAGTGAGATCGAAATAGAGAAAATCCGTTTGATATTCTTGAGAAAGAATGCACAGTACTTCCTTCGAATTGCAAATCTCACCTTGCTATAGTATTATGCAGTTTCATATAAACTCTTGTTCGAGATTTCACCTAGCATCTCACTTAACAATGTAGGGAAAAACTCTTATAATTGTGGGTTCATAAGAACTTTTTGGTGAAGCTATAAACATTTTCTTTAAGGTGTCTTTTATCATAGGTTTGGGGCCCACTTTATGGATAACTTTTGCCCAAAAATCCCCTAAATATGCCACCTAATTACCTAAACCAAGAGTCATTGTTACAAAGCCCCTTGCTGCCACGTTGAGGTGATGCCTCATTTAAGCTTGTCCACCCAAAAATCAATTACCTTGTTTACTTCCCACTAAAAATTAAGAATTAATCGATTATTCACATAATTAAGAATTATCTTAATTTACTTAAAATACGAATCACTTCTAACACACTTTATATACCTTGCTATCATGGTCATGTGGTACTTTGTATGACACTAGTCCATAAATACGGGGTATTATAGCTTGGACCGTATTTTATCCCAAATTGATAAGCTTCAACGAAACTCATTTTCTTTGATTTACTTACCCTCTAAACTTCACGGTACTTACTTATCACCTGTTATAAATAGCATAAATTCTTATAATCTCAAAAATAATCTCATTCTTGAACTGATGTCAATTATCTTACGACAAATCCAACGTACAATACTACGGGGGGTAACAGATAGTCTCGGCCCATTTCTCATAACCACCATGTTAACACCTGGTAGAGAAGTTGCAACTGATCCCATCACGTATTTATAGAAAGCTGCAAACTCTTCTTTGATAGCTTTAGGATATTGCAACTTCATACGTATCAGGGAGGTGATCTCCAAAATTTGCTTCTGTTGCTGTTTTTCTTTCATTACAGCTGTGAAGTATTTTGTATTTGAGTCTCCTAGCTTGATCCATGTAGCTCTGGATTTTTGCTGCATCACACTTTCCTCAATCAAAGACCATTTTTCCAGTTGTTGCAAACATTGTTTCTCTTGTTCAGCCAGAGAATCTGAGTATCTGATTTGCATTTCTTGTTGGATGTCCTTCAATGTGGCCCTGGTCTTGATAATTTTTTCAGTGATTCCTTTGAACTCTTCAGAATTAAGCTTCTTGAAAGCAAGTTTCAGGTGCTTCAGTTTAAGCCAGACACTTCTCATTTTTCCTCTTGCTTCTCTTCTTTGCCATCCTTCAACTGTTATCTGGTTGAACTTTGTATGTTGAGTCACAAATATTAAAGAATCTGAAGGGTACTCTAATGTTACTTTTTGGGGCTCTGAATGGTATCATTATGTTCACATGATCTGAAATAAAGTGTTCTACAAATTCTGCTATTAGATGTCCATATTGTGCCATCCATTCATCATTTGTTATTGCTCTATCAATTCTGCTACAAACTCTGTCTTCCCCTTATTGCTAGTTTGTCCATGTATAGTAATCGTCTCTCTATGGAATTTCATTCAGTAGTAGACTGTTATAGCAAGTGGAGAAATACTGTAGTTTTGCTAAGGTAATTGGTGAACCTTGTCTATCATGTGGTTGTAGGACATCATTGAAATCCCCACACAGTAGTCAAGGTTCATTCCCTCTAAGAGCCAATCTTTGCAAGCCATCACACAATGCTTTCCTCAGCTCAACTGTGTTAAAATCATAGATAACTGTAAGTAAACACTTAACTCTATTCTACTTTTCGGTGACCTGGCAGTGCATAGATTGAGCAGCCTCTTGCACAATTTGTATGTCGTACATTTTAATATCCCATACCACCCATATTTTGTCATTTATTGCATCTTGGTAATTTGATAGTCTTTCCCAACTATGGGTAACTTTACCAGCTATATGTAATGCCTTATTATATTTTACTCTGGTTTCTAAAAGAGCAACTAATTTAATATGGTTGTCTTTGAGGTATTGCTTTAGCTCCTTCTTCTTATACCTCTTATTTATCCCCTTAACATTCCAGAATAACCATGTCATTGTGATAACCTAGTACCCCCTGCATCAGGGGGGTTGACATTCACAATCCTCTGTTCCACCTCATGTAAAGCTTGAAACCCATTTCTTGTTGGTACAACCCCAGGGTCTAGTCTAGTCTTTGTTTCTGTTACTTTTAACCCTGTGTTTACACCCTTTGGTTTGACTTCTACCCAACCACCATTAGCATTCTCCTCCACTGTATTCATAACATTTTTTCCTTTGGTTAAGCTACTTGTGTATTCCTGTTGGTCTTTTAAATGTTGTTGTCCCTGCTGTATTTTCTCCCCTGTATGCTGATGTTTGTTCTTAGGTATCCATGTTGGGACTAGCCTAGGACTTCTTTTCCTTTGAGCTTGCACTGGATTTTCTTCACACTTTTGCTTCCCACAATCATGGCCAATCTTTAGGTATTCTGAGCAGAAATCTGGCTTCCATTTAAATTCTATGGGCTGTTGAAACTGCCTACCGGAAGGGTCATTAACTTAGAAATTTGACCTCTATCAAAATTCTAGCATATGATACCCTAGTTTGCTTGGTGGTGCACTGGTCAACAAATAATGGGTTACCTAGAATACTAGCCATCCTGCTCGAGGAGTTTGTTCCCCAGCAATTCATGGGGATCTTAGGAAATATTACCCATAATGATATCTCAGTGAGGAATTCTGCATTAAAATCAAAATCCGGAGACCGTTGCTTGAGGATAAGAGGTCTGCTATTTATGGTGTATGGCCTTCCATAAAGGATATCCTGTAAATCTCTCAAGCTTTGGAATTTAACTATATAGTATCCCTCCCCATGTAGAAATAGCTCAGGCTATGTTACATTATTCCAGTTTTGGAAGATATAGTAATGCATCTGATTGTAGTAGGGCATTTCCCAAATTATATAGACAGTAAGTGCTTTTCTCCATTTTTCTTTCTCATTTTCCACCTCCAATTTGTCTAAATTCACCGCATATTGACCATTCACTACTTCTGGAGCAATATAGGTTAGAGGCATACCATTTTCTGCAGATCGATTTCCAACAACGAGTTTCGTCCAAGGTGCTTCAATCAAATTCTCCTTCACAATTGCAATCGGTTCGAGCCGCAGATGATTGTCCTCAATTTGAACTGGGCTAGGTCGGTTCTCTTGTGCAATCGATTTCTCCCCAATATTGGTTGAACTTCCTTGATTGATCGAGGGCCTTGGGCTTAGAACCAACTTTTTTGTTGTACCAGCATGACCACTGGTCGTCCCCACCTCTAGTGACCTAGTTGTAAATGGAGGCCCAGTTGGGGTTACGACTTGCTGTGTATTACCACATTCAATTTTGTCTGCAATTACAGTTGCACTGACTGAGCGTCCTACAGTAACGATCAGTGGATTTTTGAACAGACGTCCTCTCTTCCTAGCCATGGCAACCAAGGTCGGTGCAGATTAGCATAACCTATGCCGAGAGAAAAGCTAGAGAAGGAAAAGTTTTAGAAAGCCATATGAATATCATATCACAAGACTTGCAAATTACAATAAGAGAGAGCCATTTATACACTCGTATGAAACGGTGTAAATAATGTTGCATGAGACATATTGCTCTTTCTTGAGGCCATATCAAAGCAATTTGCAATCTTAAGTATATATGCAGTTTTCTCCAATAACCTTGCCCAAATATGACATTAATATCGAATACGACACCTTCCTCATTTTTGTTTGTTTGAGTAAATTGTAATTACCCATTTTAGCCTTTTAAGGTTAGAAAGTAAAGTATTACCATTCATTTATTGTTTATATATATATATATATAATTAAGGAACGAGAAGTACATGGTTTTCATAGTTTGTGTCACATAGGACACTTTGGTTACCTAGGCTTGCTAGATTTTTGCAAGCATCATAAGACAACAATTTTTCAAAAACATATTGTTCTAGTAGGTCACCTTCTATAATACATTTTACGTCATAAGGAGGTTCAACAAAAACTTTCTTCTTCTTCATTAGGTCATGAGATGGCTTCTTTGTCATTTGATAGCTACTCTATTCCGTTGCCTGAACTCGTGCTGGATGGTTACCTCCTTCTGCTGGTGTGTTAACAACCTGCATTTGTTAATAATGTTATCATAAAGTCTATTACCATGCTGGATTGATAGGATCACCTTCGTGGAGTCTGTTTCTATTTGGAGGGGAAACAGACCCCAAATGTGAGCTGTTTTAAGTCCCTCTAGAAGAACTTTAATTTCAGCTTGTAATGATCCATAATCATGAGTTGGCTTTGTAAAACCCACTATCCATTGTCCTTTGGCATTTCTGATTATACCCCCCAGGCCACCTTTTTGAGAATTTTTGTTGTAGCTAGCATCCATGTTCAGTTTGAACCAACCCTTAGGAGGATTATGCCATTTAACATTGATGTGAATTTTTGGAAAAGTGTGTGTACTTTTTCCAGTTAGGAGGTGGAATTCAGTGGCCCTAGCAATAATTTGGTTAATACTAATAGGGTTTCCCGTATTGTTTTGGTTGTTGTTATTCCTATTTAACCAAATGTGCCAGATAACAAAAAGGAAAAGAGATTCCAATCTAAAAGTTTGTCTTTTATTGGATAGTCAAAGGTTTTTAGTTGGATACGCCGGTGATCACCTTGATCGTTATAGAAATTATGCCACTCAACACTGTCCCAAAAAAAACTAGTGGCTTTGCAGTTAAAGAAGATGTGAATTATGAGATAGTGATTCTTTTCTTTAAAAAATCAAAAATCAATATGAGAATTTGGATAGTGAAGAAAGTAGCATATAGTTAATTGGCTGAAAACTTATTATGTACTAATGATTGGACAGAGTAGGTGTTTGGAGAAATAATTCAAATTAAGAACAAATAAATTTATTCCCTCACTACCATTATAGTAGTTCAAGTTTTATTTGTCACAATTATTAACTAGCTTGAGAGAATTCAACAAGTGCTAGGAAGAGAAAAAGAAAGGCCTACATAAGTTTTTATGATATAGTGTATTAACGTTACTTTGGAAGATGCAGGAACGAACTCAAAAAGAGAGTGCAACTATCTCAAATTGAGGGAGACTTAAATTAAGCGTCCTAAATTATTGATCATAAAATAAGTTAATGAATCCATTATATAAAATTTTGCCACTACTAAAGCCAATAAGACTCTGTGGCCCAATGGATAAGGCGCTGGTCTACGAAACCAGAGATTCTGGGTTCGATCCCCAGCAGAGTCGATAAATCTTTTTATTTTCCTCTTTTTTCCTCCAGTAGACGGCTATTTGCCTTAATTCTTCATTTTCTTCTTTCCTTTTCCCTTAATATTCACCCCTCTTTCTGAGAAGTGGTCATGGCTAGATCCCTATTGTTAGCTTGGGCTATATTTGGGTTAATATTTGGTAAACCAACGATATTATTCAAATAAAAAAAGAGAAAATTACCCTTCTTTCTGATAAGTGCATCATCAATGCAAGATCGACATTGTTATGTTTGGACTGTATTTTGTATTAAATGTTTGGTAAACCATACGAATATACAAATAAGAAAATATGGGTTCCACATTTGAGATTATTTGGCTCCACCTTCAGAGCATTTTCAAAGCTATATATTGTTCAATACAAGAGGGGAAAGAAAATCACAAGAACACTTCTTTCTCAAAAAATAAAATAAATTTGTGAGAACACTTGAAATGAATACCAACATGATGACATAGGAACAACTATTGGCATTGAAAATGAGTTATTTAGCAAAGGAAGCGAAGCCACTTTCATCTGTCATCGCTTGCCTGGCGTTAGTTGAGAAGCTGGCAAAGTGTACAAGGATTTCAGCTGCTGGCTAATAAGCTTGCTGTTACTTATAGCCATTTGTAGTTCCAAGTTATCCGACCACCATTGTTCCAATCCATGCGCCTCAAGAAACTTCTGCTTGCCTTTCGATGACAAGAAAAGTTTAGCTGCAGCTTGGCCATTTGTTGGTTTTGCATTCTCCTTGTCAGCAGCTTGTTCGTTTTGTGCTCCGTCTGGATCAGTATAAGAGCAGCATATGTAATCACTGTTGTTAATATACAAGTGTGGCACCCATTGCTTTAGGCCTACACGAATAGATGTCGTTGCACCTTCCTCGTAGCTAATCTGAGAGTCAGACTTTGAAGGAAGCATTGCTTTGAGCCTTTTCCAGGCAAAGCCAGCTTTTTCTCCAATGTTTCTAAAACTCATAGCAAGTGAAACTGAAGGTGGATTGAACAAATGTGCCTCTACATATATTCCTTCTTTGGCTAATGATTTTCCCACTTGAAGAGCAAAGCCAGCTCCAAGGGAATGACCAGCAATACATACGTTATTGCTTCCATACTTGTTGGCAAGTGCTTTTAACGCCTTCAGGGCTCCATTAAATCTCACAGATCCTTTCAAACTTTCCCAGGCTAAGAATCGGAGATCATCCTCGATATCCCTTCTCATTGTTGGGCTTTTCAGAAGTGTTCCCCTTAATGCCAAAACAGCTCTAGGTGCACCACTAGGTCTGATAAGTACAAAATCAGCCAAAGCTGCAGATCGATCCCACTCTAATATTGCACCAAATATGGATCCATCTCTTCCATCTTTTAGGGTCTCAACCAACTTGTACTTGAAGGGTATCCACCATTTTGGAGCAAGTGCATGTTGTTCTGTCCTATTTTCTTGTCTGTCCAGCTCAATAAGGTAAACTGCTTGGATAAAGCAGGCCATTACTGTTCTTCTATAGTTAGCATCCTTCCTGTCCAAGTGAATTACTGATTGGTGTCACAGTCAAAAGGTATAGTATTTCCACAGAAAAGCGATCAGAGAAGCATTATGAGATCTAGTAACCCATCGCAATTAGTTGCATATTCAGGTATAGAAGAAAGAGGACGATAAGAACTTTATCATGCAGGAAGACCACTTACAGTTCATAAAAAAAGACCTAGTTACAGTACCGGATTATTTAGACTAGATACGGATTTGGCTCCAGAGCTAGACAGTAAGTAAATATAGTTATTTACACATCCAATTAACTTACACGTTAAATAATTAAAAGAAAGAAAAAGCCTACACTAAGAGCGCACTGTAAGCCTTGTAGCTATTTCCCAGAAAGTACAAATATTACTAATAAAGAAGAAAATAGTGATCTTAAAAATTGCATGAAACGAATAAAGATATCCAAGAACCGTTGACTTGTAGGGACTCAGTAAAACAATACCATGCTTTTCACATCCAGAATTGAATTGAAGTTATGTTATCCCCAAAACCACAAGAACCTTTACAAACAAGTGGACTTGTTTTTCTCATTATTGAATTCAACAACAACAACAACAACAACAACAACAACAAACCCAGTATGTTCCCACCAGGTGGGGCCTGGGGAGGGTAGTCTGTAACTTCTATGACTTTGGCCTTTATTCAGAAAAGAAGATTCTCATTCTCTTTATCAGAGTGGCTACTTAAACTTTCAATTAATTATCATTTCAAATCAAATGGCAAAAGCTCTTAATATTCCCTTACCACCACCATCCAAAAAGAGGAAAAGAATGAAAAAGAAAGAAGCAAAACAAAAAGACATCCAGTGGTATAAGCAAAGAGACAGGGAAGTAATTTTGAGCTAATTTTGAGGCACACAAAATCCAGAAAGACAGGGAAGCAACAATGGGGCGAAAATTAAAGTAAAAGGATTTCCTCTGAGGGAACTTTTACCTCATTGCTTTGACCCCTTTAATCCATTTCTGATGTTTATAGATTTGCCATTTCTATGTTTCTAACGAAAGTCAGTCCCGGACCCGCGCATAACGGGTGCACTATGCACCGGGCTGCCCCTTTAACGAAAGTCAGTCCCGAAAAGATAAATTATTTCCAGTTAGATCCTTTAATGTCCTCAACGTTTTCTTGATACATCCAAACGACGTTAACAAATTCAACTTCATCACATCTTGCTCATTTTTTTATGCTTGTCTTCTCCACAGCAATTTTTTGGATTGCGAATGCCCTTCATTAATATATAGAAAGAGGATCTAGAACCCAAGGAACTACCACTACGCTAACGTATTAAATTTTAGTCACACCCTCTATGAAATTTAAATTATACAATTACCAACTGATAAAGAACACACCACCAGCATAACATTTCTAGTCAGATAATCAGGACCCACATATCCAACACAGAGGCGGAACTAGTATTTGAAGCTAATGAATTCGGACAGTGGTGAAGCTAGGAATTTTTCCAAGGGTATTCAAACTTGAAAGAAGTGAAAAAAATTCTAGACAAAGGGTGTTCAATATGTGTTACATACCTCTAAAACGTAATATTTTACGTATATACGCGATGCAATTTTTCGACGACCACCCTTGTGACCATGTGGCTTCGCCAATGGATTCGGGATTCTATTCCTTCTAAAGTTATTGGGTTCTAAATAGATAATTTGTACATATTCAATAAATTTTAAAGGCAATATAGAGTTTGGATCAAAGCTACCGGGTTCGGAATTGTAGCTCCGCCTCTGATCCAACAAAAGAAAAGATGAAAAAAAAGAACCATAATTCAAGGCACAAGCTCTTCAAATTAACAATCAACTTCATATAAACCACTCAAGGAGCCAAATCAAAGCTAAAAAAGAGGTGTCCAATTTTAGAAAGAGGAAAGTAAGAATAGGAGTATTAAAAAACTAACCAACTGGAATTAATAAGGTCTCTCCAATTAGGAGAAGAAACATTGCGAGGTCCAGATACATGGAATGCATAGGGATGAGACTCAGTGGCACTTTCCTTCACTATTTCTCCTTCAGTTCCCACTTCATTTCTCATCTCTTCTGCACTAATTTTGGCCATCTATGCAAACCCTACCTCAATTCTCTTCTTATTCTTGTTAATCACCTGAACATGTGCGACCCCAAAAGAGAAAAAAAAGGGGGAACTTCAGAGGAAGAGATAGAGACAGGAGTGGGGGGTGGTTGCCTTTTCTGGGGTGTTCAAGGCTTTTTCATGGTATTAGAATTCGAAGGAATTAATGAGGGAATTCAAGTTGTTGGATTATAATAATCTACGAGTAAATTGTTTATTTCGAAAATGTTGGTGTCTCTAACGGTCATATATTTATTTTTCCTACCTGGATTTGCTACCTTTCTCAACAGCCCGTCACCCCTGATGAGTAATTGACAAGAAAGCCCTTAACTTTATCCAGGTGCACGCAACAAAACCTATCTTGTTATGGAGGTTACATTTGGCAATTTGTGAGATCGGTCTCATTCCTCCTCCTCCTCTTATTTTTCTTCCTTTTTTTCACATAGTCAACGGGCAACGAAAAAAGTAATTGGGCAACTAAGTTAATCATGAGATTGGAACTTGTGATACTATGAATTAAAATTTGCGATTTAGTAACTGTTAAGGGTTGTTTGATTATCGAGATTGAACTAATCCTGATATAAATTTAGGTTTTAGTGTTTAATTATGGTTTTATGAATATTGATATTGATATTGATGATTGTTTTACCAAAAAAGTGTTAAACCTTTTCTTAAAACGAATTAGTGAGAGGATTGGGGGTAAATCCTAACCTTACATAATTAACCCTAGATCGAAGAACACTAAGTGGGAAAAATCGGAAATGGTTAAGCCTACGAACTTGTCAAGATTGTAAATGATATCGAGTAAAAATAAAGAATTTGTATTCTCAATGCTATCACTCTATAATATGCGATAAAGAAGAACGAGAAGGAATACCATTAACTGCTATAGATCATATCTTTATTGATTTCATGACGAAGATTTACAAAGATTTGGAGTGAAGTGCTTTTCATGGATTCCCTTCAGAGAAGGCCATAAAAGAAGAAGTAAAAAGAAAAGTCCCCCTCTATCATTCTCTCATCTTGTATATATACTAAGTGTTTCCCTTACCTAGCGGCCCGTAGCCGGGGTGCTTCGATCTGCTATTTATGCTTTAGGTCGACGTCCCTAGACGCCTTGGCGTGTGCTTTGCCGTAGAGGCTTTCTGATGGTTCGACCTCGTCTACGGCCGAGATGCTCATCGTTACGGTGTCTCGCGTGCACAATCACAACTTAATCATCTTCTTGCCATTCCCTTTTGATGTTGTTCTCACGTGGTCAGATTTCGACCCATACAGTTAGTCCCTCCGCCTATGGGCGGACCTCGTCGACTCGAAAACTTTTTGAGAAATCTGAACGCTTGGTCGATGGGCGAGTACCTCTTAGCGGGGTGATGATGTGACGTTTCGAAAGCTTCGCTAGACAGTGTGTCAGTTGAAATGACATTAAGTTCCTCATGTGTCATTATGGCACACGTTCATTGTGTGCCACATCGTTTCCCGTGCCTCTCCCATTATTTTTGAAAAAGGCGGCGCTTCGTTTCTCAACCGGCGTATTTATGTGTGTATAAATAAGTGAGTTTCTCATTCGAATGTAGCGTTTCCCAAATCATTCACAAGAAGATCCTAAAAGCTTTTGCTCTTCTCCCCCAGTTCTTCATATTTCTTTTCTCCGGCGGCAATCTCTGTGGTTGTTACCCTTCTTTATTTACATCCACGATCTGTATAATCATTTAAAGAGATTTACAGTACTTCTTCTAACCCCGACCAAGTCGTTGGTGCTCCGATGCCGGAAAATATTGTGCCTTCCCTCGAAGAGGGATCGAGTTTGGCGGAGGACAAGAGTTTTTCGACGTTGGATGAGGTGGTGCCCCGCCCAGGGAAGGCAAGGACCGACTTTAACAACACTGTCGAAGATGAGCCTGAATCCGTGCTTTCTATGATGAATGCCACGGCGCTCGCGACATTCAAAGTCAAATGGAGAATCCCTGAGCATATCGAACTCGTTCCGGCGGGAGGCGATATAGTACACATACACCGCCCAGGATACGACGTGTTCTACGCGCACCCTTTTATTATTGGGTACACACTTCCCCTTCCCTCACTGGCGGCAGACTTCTACCTACGAGGTGTGCCCGGATCAACTCACCCCGTACATATACAAACTCTTCTTTATGATCATCAAGTATGCAGAGTTGGCCGACCGTGGGGTTTCCCTTCAACACTTGTTGCATCTCTTCGTCCCCTGTTTTCATAGGGACACCTTGCTACATCTTCGTCACCGAGGCACTAAGAGCCTGGTGATCGGAATGGACGACAAAACCATTCACCGCTTCTGGGAGAGCTTCTTCTATATCCGTACGGAACACGTGGTGTCTAACCCCGCCGAGTTCCCTGAGATATGGAATTTTGCCCGTAGGTCTTTCTTTCCTTTTCCCTTTTCATAACGCTGATCGGTTATTTTCATCTAGTGATGATTGATTGTTTTTTTTTTGTGTTTTTGCAGCCGAAAGATTACCCCCTCCGCAAGTTAATGATATTCGTGGGTGGGTAAGCTCGGTTCTGCCTCATACGATGGGAATTCACGCATGGCCATGCTTCCACGAGAGGTTTGGGCGTAAACCTCCCGCCGGTAAGTCGCCTTGTCTTGGACTTAGTCATTTTACCCATTCGCCCTGTATTTTTCTTTGCCTTACATTTTCATCCGGTTGTATATCCTATTGATAGTTCAGAGAGGGGAGAGAAGAGACATGGCTCCCGCTCTTGCCTTCCGTCAACCGGCTTCCTCTACTAGGCTCGTACTTGGGGCGACTGCTGATGAGAGTGCTCAAAATCGGGCTATTTCGTAGATTGAGTCTGCGTCAAGATCTGTCCGTACCGAGGTTACTCCTCGGTCGAACTCTTCGACCTCTGTGGTTCGTTCGGTGGGTGAACCCTCTCATGGCGTTGCCGAAGAGGCCCCGTCAAAGAGGAGGAGGATAACGTCGGAGGAGACGTCTTTGGTGGACGCACCCTCGAGGGTTGATCCTGTCTCGGTGGCGTCTGAAACCGGGGGAGATGTCGCCTTGGGAGTGTAAGCGATGCTTGGTTCGGGCACGAAAGGGGTCATTGTGGCATCAGGGCAGAGTTCGACGGCTTCCACAATTATTCTAAGAGGACCCTCAACATCTCAGCAGGTTCGCACCTGTTCTCCGGCCGGCGAGAGGTTGAAGGGCGTGGTGGTGGATGACTACGAGTCCGATTCGTACATTGATCCTGAGGACATGAGGGTGTTCCAGGAGGGCTTTACCAGGGTCGATGTGAGGGCGGGTGGTCCTTTCCGTGTGCTCTAAATATCGTTGGACCTTAACCTGTTAGAGGATATGGTGGATTTGGTGTTGCAATTCGACCTTCTACGCTCTGCTGCCGAAAGAAGGTCTCTTCGGGAGATTAGCGACTCTGGTTTGTCACGCGGTGTGGCTGGGATGTCCTTGAGGGTGAGTTTCCTGTCTTTACTTTCTTTGTTTTGTGTCTTTCGTTTTCGCTGATTCTCCTTTTTTTTTTGCTTTAGACTTACATGTTGGAGATTGAGAGCGCTCGTCGGGCCGAAGTCTTTTTGAAGATGGCCACGAGATACCGCCGATATCGCAACAAGTGCCGATAGATGCACATGCAACTTAGAGAGGGTGGCGATACTTGGTCTCTCAAGAAGGAGTTGGAGAAGAAGGACGAGGACTTGGTGCGGTCTATCCATAGATGTAGTGAGCTCGAGGGGCTGCTTAGGGTTAAAGACGAGGAGCTCGAGGTGGGAAGGGTGTTGCGGTGAAGTGCGAGGACCTTCAGGCGAAGGTGTCATCTTTGCGAGCCGAGCTCGAGCAGAATGCCACTAGAGTTGCTAGTCTAAGTGCGGAGTGTAATGAAAAGGTGACTGACTTGGAGAGGAAGGTGGTTGAGTTAGAGAGGGCCGAGGGGGCTCGTGTGGAGGCTGCAGCGAGGGCGCCGGTGCCGTAAGACACTGCGCGCGTCCTCAGGTCTGAGCGAGAGGTTGAGAGGGAGACGGCCACGATGAGGGAGGCAAGGCTCGAAGAGCGGATCGACGAGCTTGAGCGGGATGCCTCGAGTCTGGGTGACAAAGTGGCGACTCTTGAAGCCGAGAAGGCGCAGTTGTTGGATCAGGCTCCTCCAGAATCCACCCCTGTTGCTGTCCCTTGCCACTTGTATGAGATTTGGGTCCATGCTGAGGCCCAACGAGATGTATATAAGGATTTGTGGGCGGCAGGGAGTGTCACTGAGGCCGTTTTTGAGGATGCTCACGTGAAGGCGCGCGAGGCTCGTCTCGCCTTCGTCTATGATCCCGTGACACCGGAGGCTGATGGGGATGCTGAGGTTGAAGACGGGCTCTCTTCTGATGATGGTGGCGCTGGCGGGGACGATGGTGGAGATGTGGCGGAGTGAAGTTTTGTAGTCTTTTGATACTTGGTTTTTTTTGTTCTTTTCTTTGGTGTTGCTCGTTGCTATTGTTTTGTTTTGTTGTTTCTTTTTTGGAGGCCTGTTTTGGCCTCTTGTAAGACGCTATGCATATGTAAATTTCGAATAAGATTTTGTTTTTGGATGTATTTCCCTAACTCTATCTCTCTTTTATTTCTTCGAGAAAAAACTTCAGACTTTCTCGTGCTGAGTCTCTGTCTCACTTGGGAATTTGGTGGGATCAACCCTTACTCTATTCGATCGAGATCGAATTTTACCTGATTCGAGCGAGGTCAAATTTTACTCTGGCGATTCAAGCGGGATCGAATCTTTTCTTTATTTGAGCGAGGTCGAGTCTTTGTATTCGAGCGAGGTCGAATCTTTGTATTCGAGCGAGGTCGAATTTTACTTTGGCGACTTGAGCGAGGTCAAGTTTTTGTATTCCAACGAGGTTGAATCTTTGTATTCGAGCGAGGTCGAATTTTACTTTGGCGACTCGAGCGAGATCGAATCTTTTTATTCGGGTGAGGTTGAATTTTTGTATTCGAGCGAGGTCGAATTTTACTTTGGAGATTTGAGCAAGGTCAAATTTTTCTTTGGCGATTCGAGCGAGGTCGAATTTTATTTTGGCGACTCGAGCGAGGTCAAGTCTTTATTTATTCGAGCAAGGTCGAATTTTACTTTAGGGATTCGAGCGAGGTCGAATTGTACTTTGGGGATTCGAGCGAGGTCGAATTTTGCTTTGGCGATTCAAGCGAGGTCGAATTTTACTTTGGCGATTCGAGCGAGGTCGAATTTTGCTTTAGCGATTCGAGCGAGGTCGAATCTTTGGCGATTCGAGCGAGGTCGAATTTTATTTTGACGATTTGAGCGAGGTCGAATTTTGCTTTGGAGATTCGAGCGAGGTCGAATTTTACTTTGGCGATTCGAGCGAGGTCGAATTTTGCTTTGGCGATTCGTGGGTTCAGTAGGGTGGTGTAAGAATATCGTGTGCTGCCTTGCTTTCATTGGAGAATTTCATGCGTTGTTGCAGTTTATGCACGCGTCGGGGTGAGTCCCAATGTATATAGTCCTTTCATTGCTCGGCCTGGAGAGACCGTCGACGGGGCGGGCGATGAATTCGCTGCTTAGAAGTTCAGATGTGATTTTATGTATATAGTTGGGTGAATTGGCGTTGCATCGCCATGGCGAGCACATGGGCGAGCTCCTGGTACTCACGTTCTGCTTGTGTTTGGTATTTTGAGCTTGCCGCACAGTCCCTTGCTTATGGAGATTGTTTCTTAATGATGCTGGTTCGTTCAGGGCCGTTTGTTTATTATCTGCATTACGGTATGGTGTGGAGGGCTTTTCCCGGTTTGCCCATTGCTGTAGGGAGGAATTTAGAGCCGGTATGTCAGCTAGCCTTTGCTCGCGTACTTCGGGGGGGGGGGGGCCCTGTTCTTCGTTTCACTTTTTTTTTTGTAAAAGAAATAGCAGGTTAGAGGTATAAGGGATCATTCGTTACCTTGATCGGTTGGTTAACTGATGAATGAGGGAGATTGGTCACGTTTCCCTCGCTGGTCACACTTTTTAGACTTGACGTCGACTTCACATCCAGCCTCTTCATTATTTGAGCTTGAGCGTCTCGTGGGTGGATGGTCTGCTCCACTCGTTAGGACCTCGAGTTCGAGTCCCAGTTTGTTTCAGTCGCGGACGCACTGAGATAACAGGGAAATAAGTTATACCACAAACACACAGACGAAGAGCCTTTTAACAGTAAGTTATGCAACAAGCATTGTCCCATATAGTAAGAAGTGAGGTGGTATGTGCGGGGTGCTAACCTGGAAGTGAGATTACGGGTGTGCTTGATGTGTGATGGTCACAGTCCCGCTACGATGGCTTACGCTCGCAATGCGCCAGAGTTGTTGCTGTGGTACAACATAGGTGTCGCGTATTAGTTAGGTATATCTCTGGTTTCGTGTAAAGATTTATCCTTGGTTGGTTCGGTAGATCTAGAGGGGATTAAGGCTTTGACTAGAAAATCCTCACAGACGGCGTTGTTTTACCAAAAAAATGTTAAACCTTTTTTAAAAACGAATTAGTGAGAGGATTGGGGGTAAATCCATACCAGAGATAAATAACCCTAGATCGAAGAACATTAAGTAGGAAAAATCGGAAATGGTTAAGCCTGCGAACTTGCTAAGATGGTAAAAGATATCGAGTAAAAATAATGGATTTGTATTCTCAGTGCTATCACTCTATAATATGCGATAAAGAAGAACGAGAAGGAGTACCATTAACTGCTATGGATCATATCTTTATTGATTTCATGACGAAGATTTACAAAGATTTGGAGGGAGGCCTTCTCTTTGGCTTTTCACGGATATCCTTCAGAGAAGGCCATAAAAGAAGAAGCAAAAGGAAAAGTCCCCCTCTATCATTCTCTCATCATGTATATATACTAAGTGTTTACCCTTACCCAGCGGTCCGTAGCCGGGGTGCTTCGATCTGCTATTTATGCTTTAGGTCGACCTCCCTAGACGCCTTGGCGTGTGCTTTGCCGTAGAGGCTTTCTAATGGTTCGACCTCGTCTACGGCCGAGATGCTCATCGTTATGGTGTCTCGCGTGCACAATCACAGCTTAATCATCTTCTTGCCATTCCCTTTTGATGCCGTTCTCACGTGGTCAGATTTCGACCCATACAATGATATCAAAATTTCGGTACTTATCATTTGGTTCATAATAAATATGAAATTTCACTCCCAAGATAACTATATTCTAAACTAAAAGACCCCGTGTTATATTGTCCCTTAACATTGACCCTCTATCATTACAACTCTCTTTAGACATACTGCCATTATTCATTCTCAAACTAGTGATTTCTAGATAAATAAATCTTCTATATCAATTATCTTTTTAAAAACAAATGTTTCTATATTGTGACAGATTTATTTTACCTCAATTTATATTTATTTGTGTAATTTTTAAGCTAATATTTAGAGTTTAGGGGAATAAAGAGAGAGAATACTAGTTAGACTGAAAGAAAGAAATATGGAGCATCTACAAAACAATAAAGGAGGGGAGTGATATTCTTTTTGGTTTCAGAAAAAATTAATTATCAACTGATATTCAGTGGCGTACCCAGAATTTTATACAAGTGGGTTCAATCTTAGAAATATATAACTTTAGTCGTAAAATAGTAGTTGTCAAGTGGGTTCAAATAAAATATTTATACAAAATTTGCACAGCTTTAAAAAAGACAAATATGTTTTGAAAACTGATGTTCAAACGTATTTTCATCTTCAAAACAAACTTCACCCATATCAAATTTTTCAAAACAAATTTGAGAATCTAAGACCAACGATAGCTAAATATTTTTGTTCAAGCACAGCTTTAATCTCTCCCTTTCTCTTCTTTGTGCTCTTTCTAACAAGAATCATTTCGAAAGCAAAAGGTTGAACCCTCCCTGTCCTGTTCCTTCCTTTTCATATTCGCTTTCAAACCAGAAATTCTAAATGAACGGTGGGAGGAGACAGACGGGTGACTGGTGACGGTGACTGGTGAGTGTGCTTGTTCATCTTATCTGCAAAAGCACATTATTATATTTTATTCTTCAACTAGTGGAGCTACTTATGAATTTGTGATCACTCCCTATTAGACTGTAATTAAGGATAGTGCAGAAAATATATGAAACAACTAACATTTCAAGATATATATTACATTTTAGTACAAAACTTAAATTCATCCATGAATCTATAGAAATGTACTTGTAACCGATTTTTAACAATATATGACTCCCTCTGTTTCAATTTATGTGAACCCATAGCGCAGAATGAAGTCATGGCAGACATGATATTACTCTCTCTGTTTCAATAAGAAAAGTAGGTCATTTTTTTTTGCGATCTCATTATTATCTGTTCCACCTGTATGTGCGATCTCATTATTATCCCTCAACGTTTCATAACTGCATAAGCTAAAGAGCCACAAGCCCAAACTACGCAGATATACATAACTTTGTATGTCGACTGATGTGATACATTTGTTCAATTGTTTCTAGAAGTCCACTGATAGTTGGTTCAACTTAAATCAAAATACACTTCAAACCATTACCTCCACCAAAAATTTCATAATAAAATTTCCTCTTTTTCCATTAAGGGTCGTTTGCTTGCTGGTTAGAGTTATACAAGTATTAGTAATATATACAGGTTGAAGCCGTCGGAACGAAGTTTGAAGGTAAGTGCATCCATGCATATCTATAGAGCCTCTAATTAATATGTTTCTTCAAAATATGCTATAAACAATTGTTTCAAAATTTGCTCATTGAGCTAATTCAATGAAATCAATAAAAGCTTCAAAGCTGTGTTTAGGTGCAATCTTGGTTGCTGATATGCTATGTAATAGTTGACATAACTGCTGCTAGAGGCCCTGTTTCTTTACCATATACTTAAGGAAGTGTTCAATGTTTACTTCTGAAAATTACTAAATACTTATGACAAAGTTGCAGCCGCATGGGAGGGAGCTTGATCTCCTGGTTGTTATCTTGCCCGAAACTAATGGCTCTCTTTATGATATAAATGAAAATAAAACTTCTTCTCTTCTTTAGCAGAAGTTTGCAATTTGTGGTGGCTAATGGTATTGGTGGAAAAAAGGCATGACATGTGAAATATTAGTAAGCTGACGAAGCATGACGCGTGGGACAATAGTATAGTGACAAGTGACAAGTGACACTCTCAATTCACTGAATAAAGAATGCAAGAAAGGTGCGGGAGAAATACCCACTAGTGAGTATCGAGAACAGGATCGGGCCTAACATTTTTGAAAGAAGAGGCGTGAACGAAATGAATAATGGTTAAAAAGGAGAGAAGATATACGAACCGGAAGTAAATAAGGAAGGGGAATCAGAGCTGTTATAAGGAATCTATAGCCATAAATATATCAGTGACGGTTATCTACGGTAATGGTCAATCAATACAATTAATGCCCATAATGAATCCAAATTAAGTGTGAAAACCATTATGACTTTATGCTCCTATAAAGGATAAAGAATTTCATTTGTAAGGACACGTTTTGACTACTACCGAAATACATTCTATACTTTTATGCTTTATCAAAGTTTTCAACCTTGATTTTAGGGATTGATTGTAGATTCATTCCTTATATTTCTCTTTGTTAATCATCTCTATTAATTTTATTATTTTTCTAAAGTATTATTGTAGAAGTAAAGTAAATTTTGGTTATCAGTAACCTCTTTTCTTCTAATTATAGACTTTGATCGAGAAATCTATTTTTGGTTGAACAAATTGGTTATGTTACCGGGAATCTCGTAATCTTTTCACTCTCTAAATTCCATTTTTTGACAACCAACTATGTCGACTGTTAACGATAATAACCAGCTGAACCCACAAGATGGAACTCCATCGCACCAATCTCCAACGGGATCCCCTCAACAATCCCGCGAGGATTAACTTGAAAGGTCTACATCACACGCTGATGATCAACAAGGAGACAGACAAACTATAAAGCAGGATGCTCTAAAGCAATTGATTGCATAACATGTGAATACTGCGATACAGGCTTTTGTTAGAGGATTGCCCAGGGCACCACAAACTCCTCCACGGGCTAATAATACAACCTTAGAAAACGCACGCTCAGGGCTTGACAATTCTGGAAGAGGAACCTAACGAATCACATGATGGAGGGTCAGGTACACCTAATAACTCTAATTTACAAAGTCTGGGGCTAACTTTACAGAAACAATTGAAGGAGCAAAACCATAGAGCAAATACTTGGTGTGCCGCCCGTGATCAAAGGGGTAGATATTGACAAACATTCACAACAACCTTGGAAGCCAAGTGCAGAACCTTTACCAATTCCTAAAAAGTTTAAAATGCCTGATATTCCAAAATATGATGGAACAACTGACCCTCGGGATCACGTGATTGCGTTCACTACTGGCGTGAAAATCAACTATTTAACAAAGCAAGAAATTGAATTGGTTTTGGTTAAGAAGTTTGGTGAAACTCTCACGAAAGAAGCATTAACATGGTTTTCTATTTTAACTGAAAACTCTATTTGCTAAACTTGCAGATTCATTTATAAAAGCACATTCGGGAACTCAGAAACTTGAAAAAAGGATGGAAGACATCTTTAAGGTGAAACAAAGAGAGCACAGAATTGCTCAGGGAATTCTTGGGTCATGTAGTATCGAGTAATGGGATCAATGTGGATCCGAAGAAGGTTGAAGCAATGCAGAGTTGTCCCAGAACGCCCTCAGCTATGGAGATCCGGAGTTTTCTTGGTTTGGCGGGGCATTAACGTCGTTTTATAGAGGGTTTCTCATATATTGCAGCACCTATGACCAGGCTGACTCAGAAGGGTGCTCCGTTCAAGTGGACAGAGGAGCGTGAGGAGAGCTTTCAGAAGCTCAAGACAACTTTGACTACAACCTCAGAATTGGTATTGCCTACAGGTTTGGGGTCTTATACTGTATATTGTGATGCGTCGCAGATCGGTCTCAGCGCGGTGTTGATGCAGGACGGTAGGGTGATTGCTTATGTGTCAAGACAACTGAAGGTGCATGAAAAGAACTATCATGTCCACGACCTCGAGTTAGCGGCTATTGTTCATGCCTTGAAGGTTTGGCGGCACTATTTGTACGGTGTCCCTTGTGAGATCTACACCGATCACTGGAGTTTGCAACATCTGTTCAAACAGAAGGATCTTAACTTGCGTCAGTGGAGGTGGTTGGAGCTGCTTAAGGATTATGATATCACCATTTTGTACCATCCCGGGAAGGCCAATGTGATGACCGATGCTTTGAGTCTCCGGGCGGAGAGTTTGGGGAGCTTAGAATATCTACCAGCAGCAGAGAAGCCATTGGCGTTGGATGTTCAAGCCTTAGCCAGCTAGTTTGTTAGATTGGATATTTCTGATCCGAGTCGAGTGTTAGCTTGTGTAGTCTCTCAATATTCTACAGGGAGCGTCAGTACGATGACCCCCATCCGCTTGTCCTTAAGGACATGGTCTAGCACAGTGATGCTAAGGAGGTCACTATTGGGGGGGTGATAGTGCATTGAGGATGCAGGGCAGTCTATGTGTGCGCAATGTGGATGGTTTGCGTGAGTTGATTCTCTAGGAGGCTCACAGTTCGCGGTACTTCATTCATTTATGTGTTGCGAAGATGTATCAGGACTTGAGACAACATTACTAGTGGAGGAGAATGAAGAAGGACATAGTAGAATATGTAGCTCGGTGTCTAAATTGCCAGCAGGTAAAATATGCGCATCAGCATCCGGGTGGATTGCTTCAGAAGTAAAGAGATTTCAGAGTGGAAAATGGAGCGGATCAATATGGATTTTGTTGATGGACTTCCACGGACTCAGCAGAAGTTTGATGCAGTTTTGGTGATTGTGGATAGGCTGACCAAGTCAGCTCATTTCATTCCTGTGATGATTACCTATTCTTCCGAGCAGTTAGCTCGAGTTTATATCCGCGAGATTGCCAGGCTTCATGGCGTATCTGTATCTATCATCTCTGAGCGAGGTACGCAGTTTACATCACCATTTTGGAGGTCCGTACAACATGAGTTGGGTACTCGAGTGGAGCTGAGCACTACATTTCACCCTCAGATGGACGGACAATCCGAACACACTATTCAGATATTAGAGGATATGCTCCGTGAGTGTGTGATGGAGTTTGGAGGTCGTGGGATCAGTTCTGCCACTTGAGGAGTTTGCCTACAACAACACTTATCAGCCGAGCATCCAGATGGCACCGTATGAGGCTATGTATGGTAGGCGATGTCGGTCTCCAGTGGGTTGGTTCGAGCTGGGCAAGGCTAGGTTATTATGTACAAACTTGGTTCAGGATGCTCTGGAGAAGGTTAAGGTGATTCAGGATTGGCTTCGCACAGCCCAGTCAGGCAGAAGAGTTATGTGGATCGGAAAGTTCACGATGTTGCATTCATGGTTAGAGGAGTCCAGTCCAGCACTGAGCGGCTGACAATCAATGTGAAAGTGGGAGGACGAAACACTGAGCCCATCTATTTCCGCAATAGGAAACGTAACCAGCAAAATGAACTCTTCATAGCAAAAACCTCAAGGATCTGAATCGTTCGCTCGGACTGTCCGTCCGTCTGAGGGTGAAAGGCTGTACTCAACTCTACCCTGGTGCCTAGCTCCTGCTGAACGGCTCTCCAGAACTGTGAAGTGAACTGTGTACCTCTGTATGAAATGATAGGTACTGGAATACCGTGGAGGCGGACAATCTCCCTGATATAAATCTCATCCAACTCTCGTAGGAGTACATAGTCAACATTGGAATGAAGTGGGCTGACTTGGTCAGCCAATCCATGATCACCCAAATAGCATCTAACTTCCTCGAAGTCCGAGGAAATCCAACCACAAAGTCCATTGTGATCCGCTCCCACTTCCACTCTGGAAGCTCAATCTGCTGAAGCAACCCCCATGGTCTCTGATGCTCATATTTGACTTGTTGACAGTTGAGACACTTGGCCACAAACTCCACTATATCCTTTTTCATCCTTCTACACCAGTAGTGCTGTCTCAGGTCTTGGTACATCTTCGCGGTACCCGAATGAATGGAGTACCGCGAGCTATGGGCCTCCTCAAGAATCAACTCCCGAAGCCCATCCACATTGGGCACACAGATCCGACCCTGCATCCTCATCACACCATCATCTATTATAGTTACATCCCTGGCATCACCTCGCCGAAACCTGTCCTGAAGAACCAGAAGGTGGGGGTCATCATACTGGTGCTCTCTGATGCGGTCATAAAGAGAAGAGCGAGCAACCACACAAGCTAATACCTGGCAAGGCTCCGAAAGATTCAATCTCACAAACTGGCTGGCGAAGGAATGAACATCCAAGGCTAAGGACCTCTCAACTACCAGAAGATATGCCAAACTACCCAAACTCTCCGCCCGACGACTCAAGGCGTCGACCACCACATTGGCCTTCCCCGGGGTGGTATAATATAGTGATGTTGTAATCCTTGAGTAACTCCAACCACCTACGCTGGCGCAAATTTAGGTCCTTCTGCTTGAACAAGTGTTGCAAAATCTGGTGATCCGTGAAAATCTCACAGGGAACACCGTATAAATAGTGACGCCATATCTTCAGGGCATGAACAATCGCTGCCAACTCGAGATCATGAACTGGATAGTTCTTCTCATGCACCTTCAAATGTCTGGACGCATAGGCAATCACCCTACCGTCCTACATCAACACCGCACCAAGGCCAATCCTCGAAGCATCACAATAGACTGTATAGGACCCTGAACCCCTAGGCAAAACCAACACTGAAGTTGTAGTCAGGGCTATCTTGAGCTTCTGAAAGCTCTCCTCACACTCCTCAGACCACCTGAACGGAGCACCCTTCTGGGTCAGTCTGGTCATAGGTGCTGCAATGGATGAAAATCCTTTCACAAAATGGCGAAAGTACCCTGCCAAACAAAGGAAACTGCGGATCTTAGTAGCTGATGATGGTCTAGGACAACTCTACACCGCCTCCACCTTCTTAGGGTCTACCTTGATCCCATCACAAGACACCACATGGCCTAAGAATGCCACTGAATCAAGCCAAAATTCACACTTAGAAAATTCTGCATACAACTTCTTCTCTCTCAAAGTCTGGAGCACAGTCCTCAGATGCTGCTCATGATCCTACTGGGACCGAGAATATACTAAGATGTCGTCAATGAACACAATGACGAAAGAATCAAGGTAAGGCCGGAACACATTGTGCATCAAATGCATAAAGGCTGCTGGGGCATTGGTCAGCCCAAATGACATGACAAAAAACTCATAGTGGCCATATCTGGTCCTGAAGGCAGTCATCGGGATATCCGGCTCCCGAATCTTCAACTGGTGATAGCCAGAATGCAAGTCAATCTTGGAAAATACCCTGGCCCCCTGTAACTGGTCAAATAAATCATCAATGCGAGGCAATGGATACTTGTTCTTCACTGTGACCTTGTTCAACTGCCGATAATCAATACACATACGCATAGAACCATCCTTTTTCTTCATAAATAATACCGGAGCACCCCAAGGTGATACAATGGGCCTGATGAAACCCTTATCAAGCAACTCCTGCAACTGCTCCTTCAACTCCTTCAACTCAAGAGGAGCCATGCGATAGGTAGGAATGGAAATGGGCTGAGTGCTCGACAACAAATCAATGCCCAAATCAATATCTCTATCGGGTGGCATACCCGGAAGATCAGCTGGAAAAATATCAGGAAAGTCCCTCACAACTAGAACTGACTCAACTGTAGGGGTATCAACACTAAAATCTCTCACAAAGGCCAAGTACACATCACACCCCTTCTCAACCATCCACTAAGCCTTAAGGAAACAAATGACTCTGTGGGGAGTATGCTCTAAGGTACCTCTCCACTCTAATCTCGGTAAGTCGGGCATAGCCAACATCACAGTCTTGGCGTGACATTCAATGATAGCATAATGGGGCGACAACCAGTCCATGCCCAAGATAACATCAAAATCTACCATACTGAGTAATAACAAATCAACTCTGGTCTCAAAACCACTTATAACAATCAAACACGACCGATATACGCGGTCCACAACAAGAGAATCTCCCACGGGAGTAGAAACATAAATATGGGAGCTCAAAGAATCCCGAGCTATCCCTAGATGTGAAGAAAAATAAGAAGACACATATGAATACGTAGAGCGTGGGTCAAATAATACTGATGCATCCCTATGATAGACATGGACAATACATGTGAGGACTAAATCTGAAGTGACAACCTCTAAACGGGCTGGGAGGGCATAGTACCTGGCCTGGCCACCCTCTCTAGGGCGACCTCGACCTCCCCCACCTCCACCTCGAGCTGCCTGATAAGTCTGAGATGATGCACCCCTCCTAGCTCTGGCACAATCTCTGAACATGTGGAGAGGGTCTCCACACTCAAATCAACCCCTCAGAGGACGTGGTGGATGATGATGACTCTGAACTAGCCTGCTGGGCTGGCCGGTAATAGCACCTCGAGCAGGAGCCACACTGGATACCGACGGTGCATGATAAGGCTCCTAAGGTCTAGGAGGAGCTGGACTACCACTAGCTGCTGGATGAGATGAATGAACAGGGAGACTCACAAATTCCCTACATAACGTGCTGTTGGTGCACGAATTCATGAGTACTGGCCAGTCTCTCGAAACCTCTTGGCCCCCATCTCCTCTCTGTCCCGGGCCAACATGCTCTCAATCCTCCGAGAAATACTCACTGCCTGCTGGTAAGTGATATCCGTCTCCAACTCTCCCATACTAGTCCGAATAACGGGGTGGAGTCTCTCAATGAAGCGTCAGACTCTCTCTGATCATTCCAACCAAGGCCGGTGCATGACGAGCCAAGTCACTAAAACGGACTGCATACTCCGACACAGTCATAGTACCCTGGCGTAACTACTCAAACTCTGCACGCCAAACATCCCTGAGGCTCTGAGGAAGAAAATCAAGCAAAAATATCTCTGAGAACTGAGCCCAAGTGAGTGAAGCTGCCTCATCCGGACTACTCAGCTCATAGGCACGCCACCACTGATAAGCCGCTCCCCTCAGTTGGAAAGCGGTGAAAGAAACCCCACTCGTCTCCATAATGCCCATAGTGCAGAGAATATGATGACACTCCTCAAGAAAACCTAGAGCGTCATTTGAAGCTAGTCCGCTGAAAATAGGTGGGTGGTACTTCTTGTACCTCTCAAGTCTGAGTTGCTCTTCCTCAGAAGCAACTACCTTAGCATCATGCTGAGCTGGAGCCGCTGGGGGCATAGGAATATACTTTGGGACATGCCCAATATGGACCCTCTGCTTAGGAGTACGGGATGCGGGAGTCTGTGCCCTTCCCCCGGCCTGAGATGTGGCTGGAGCTATCGGGAGTAGTCCCGCTTGGGTTAGAGTGCTGAAAACGCTCATGAACTGAGCCAAGGTCTCCTGAAGGGCTGGAGTAGCAGTAAGGACCTCCTGTGCCCCTCCAGCTGTAGCTGTTGGGGGCTCCTCTGTCGCTGCTCTCGCCGGTGCTTGGGCTGCACCGCGTGCTCGTCCTCTACCCCTGCCCCTGCCTCTTGCGGCTCTAGCTGGGGGCTCGGGTGCCTGATCGTTGGTCCGTCCGGTACGGGTCCTCACCATCTGTGAGCAAGAGTAGAATAGAGTTTTAGATGTTTTGATGTCAGTAAATAGCACGTCAAGGAATTCCAAAGAATGTGATTGTTCTTAATAGTTACATAGCCTCCCCAAGATAGATACATACGTCTCCGTACCGATCCGTGAGACTCTAATAAACCGGCTTGTGACTTGTGACTCCTATGAACCTAGACGCTCTGATACCAACTTGTCACGACTCGATTTACCCTACGAAAGGTATCGTGACGACACCTAGTCTCTACGACTAGGTAAGCCTAAATGTGTGGAAGATAATAAACAAAAATAATAAGTAAATACAGGGTAAAGAAAATCTACTAAGTGAAACATCGCCACTCTGTCGCACCCCCTTTTTCCTCGCGGAGATTGGGTTCAGGACATTTTGGGTTGAGGCAACTTTTTCCTTTTGGGAAAGGGGTTTGCATTTCTGAGAGTTGCCACCTAACGATTTTAAAGGTGAGTTAGGGCACCTAAAGGGGGTTCATTTACAACTACTTTGTTAACCAGAGATAGGGTAAGGGCTTGAAATTATCCCAAGGGGAATGTGTTAGGCACCCCTCAGGATCCACGAGTGTGGTTCCCGACCAAATAGCTTTTGTGAATTTGTACGATTTAGCAAACAAGACAAATAAAGGCTCAAATAAGAGGGGATTTAAGTCCTTAAGCATGCAAGGGGTTTAAAAACAATTATATGATGACTAAGTTTTGAAAAGAGTTTTAATATAAATATTTAAAGTAAAGGATATCCTAGGTTCGTGAAAATATGGATCACATCAATGCAATACCCGGTATGACAATTCTCAGAGAGGGGCTACACGTGGTATTAGCGCATCGGTCATCATGTTCATATTCTACCCTTTCCCACCACGTGAAGGTAACTAAGGCGCATGTTGGTCGCGAACTCTATTGCGTGCTATTACCCGTCCATTCCTATTAGTCTCGTAGGAGGTTAGGACTACTATCCTAAAGGGAGGTAATAGGCGGACCCTCATGTTTAAAAGGTAAAATTCTAAAGCGACAAGTAAAGAACACACAAGACTACAGTAAATGGGAACACATAGGAGCACATAATAGGCTCAAATTTACCTCCACAGATAATGCCCATAATTAGCACGACTCAAACACATATAAGGGCAGTATTATAGTTCAGAACCTAAGACATGGTGTCTAAGTGAGTTTAGAGAATAAACAGGCATATGGATTTGTTTTTGTAACTTAGAAACAGGCCCTAATCGGTTTGCCTACTGAATTTAGCATGCTGGTGGTTAAACATGATCATAAAGACAAATATAAATTTTTATTTAATTGATTACCTAAGGCTTGCCTAGGCGTAAAATAATATGCAACAATTATTTAGATTATTGTTGGTTCCAGATTATTATAGCTAGTAGCATGCAATTATAGGTGCTGCACACGTTCAGGGACTAATTACCAGACTGTTTAGAACATGAGGACTATTTTAGATATCTGTGTTTAGGCTAAGTGGAATCAAACGAGTACGATCTTATAACATGATGTCTAATGCAGCATGATGCATGATGACTTAAACAGGATTTCTAAATGCACATAGAATCACACCATTATGCACAGTTTCAAGAATAGCGTAGATGATAGTTTTTAATGTTATTTTCCTAAAAACAGGATCTCTAAGTGAGACATAATTGCAGTTTTGTTAACGTTATTATTTTTTTATAGGCAAGATTTCCAAGCATACCACAAGATTACAGCATTATTAGAGCATGGTTGTGAGAGATTTATGTCAACGTTTAATCCTAGAGTATGACTTTCTAAGTGATAAAAATAATACCACAATGAGATGATGAAAAAAAATACATGGGACCTAAGAAGCAGGATATCTAATATGAGTCCTATATAGGATTTCTATTGCGCAGGCAGAGAAATAAGACCTAAAGCAGGATTACTACCCTTTTAACAACCATGACATGCATATTATCCCTTTCTATTTTTTACTATTTGTCCCCAAGAGTTGTTTACAAATTATTACAGGCCAATGAATAAATTACATAATTAAAAATGGAAAATAAGAAGCTATTCTATAGGGAGCCTTCAATTAGGCGCAAATCCTCCAAACCTCAATGCCATATGATATTTCACAGCCTTTCAAAATCTGGGTGTGTCAAAGTTCCCTAAGGACCTCAAGGGCTCCCGGGAAATGCTCACACCCAGACTTAGTAACCAAGAATGGACCATGTGCAGTGTGGAAGTACCAACCTCAGTGTGTCAGAGTTCAGAGGGAGCTTAGAGGTCCCAAAGCAGTGCTCACACTGAGGGAGCATAACTTAAGGGTCCGGGAATAAAGTGAAGTGCAGGAGATATGTTTGAGAAGGTTTTGACAAGAAACAGTACTGTATTGATTCAATAAGTAAAGAAGTTTTCAAAAAAGGGACTGATCAGTAGTAAAACAACTCGAATGTAATGTAAACATCTTTTGGAAAAAGCAGCAAACAACTCGAACAAGTCTAGCATCATTCAAACATAGATTTCACTCAAGGATAGTGGGAATTGGGGACACAAAAAAAAAAAATATATTAGGATACCAGTTATCCTTAGAGAGTATCATAGACCGGTATTGAACCTAAACAGTCACAAACACAGTTGGTCACCAAGAGTTCATGCCAAGAACTAACAGGGAGTACATGGAGAGGACAATACACATACACACATAGATTCAGCAAAGGTTAGGTGCTTAAGATCACATGGGACTAGGTAACACATAGTGCGATTGTAGTACACTAGGGATCAAAGAAGACATAAGCATATTACATTAGAACATGTAGGGGGTAGTACACATGTTGAGGCTAAAGGGAAAGGTAAAGCATATAAACTAGTTGCACGTAGGACAACAAAACCACAAGTAGAAGCAAGTTAGGAATAATATGAATTGAAATACCCAAAGAAACATATTGTTTTGGAACTTTAAATGTAAATTGGAAACATACCAGTTGAAGATAGCAAATACAGAGTAAGGAGTAAGCAAATAGGATGACTAGTCTTGGCTTTCAGCCGACTAGTAACAACAAGCAATCAAGAGAAGAGCAGTAGAATGTGTGTGTGAGGAAGAGAGAGTAGATAAAAAAAATAAAATGTCTGTCTTCTTGTTAATGAGAGTAGAGGTACTTATAGTTTGAGAGCATGCAGAAAAATAAGGTAATGAGTACTAATTGAGCATATTTATAGGAGGAATACCCTAATTAGAATCAATTAAGGACCTGGACTCCCTTTAATTAGGGAGTCAGAGTTCAAACGGGTACCAGTTGTATCAAAGCAAGGAAAGGAATCAATCATAAGACCGATTTTACAGTAATAGGAGTAGTAAAGGCATGTGGAATGTAATAGGGACTATGTACATGATACACAATTGAGAAAAGTATATATTGAATAATTGAAAACATATTTGCTCACATAAAATAGGGCAAAGTATAACTTTAATTCTGAAAATTAGTCACAAGAATCTTGAACGAGATCAAAATCACAGGGAATCAATACTAATTAAGGAAAGTATACCATAAGTAAATAAGTAATTCAAAAATAAGTAAGAGTTATAAGGAAAGTGCACGAAGTCACAATTTTAGAAGAATATCACATAACCAGCAGAGGGTATCATGTAAGAGATCAAATAAACAAATAATCAGACTTTTTAAATGATAGAATAGCACAAAAATCAGAGAACCCTAAGCAAGTAATTGGAGGAACGATAGAGGATCGTAAACCCTAATCTTAAATTAGAACAAGAAACATAGAACACATAGGACATTCATGAAAGTCCAGAAGAAACATACAGATTAGCCAAACATAGCAAACAAAACGAACTCAAACCCTAAAAATTGGGGTTTCAATAGAATAGCTCGAACAATAGAGAAAGTTTAAACAAATCTTTCAAAACTATAATGAAAATAATATATTAGTGCTAAAAATCAGAGGATAAAACGTTTTAAAAAGGGTCAAGAAACCCTAGTTCTCAAAAATGCAGAATCGTTTGAAAAGCAAAGGGGTTTTAAGAGATAGTAGGTGAAGACCTTGGAATAAACATAGATCTATTACAGATCTTTAAGAATCGAAGGGTTCAGAGTTAGGGTTTCAAAGAGAGAACCCAGAGATGAAGATACTGATCTAGAAACCCATAGGTTTAGGCAAAAGATAGAAAGATCTTACTCAGAATCGATCCCAGAAGGCTTGAAGCAAGCAAGAACAAGCCAAATGTGTGAGTAGAACGGTCCTCTTCCCTTGAGGGCCTTAGGGATAGAATTACCGGCGTGAAGGAACCATAGGAGGCGGGAGGATGGTGAGGATTCCATGGCCTCCGGCAAAGAGACGGCCGGATAAGACGAAGGGCCTCATTAGAGGCGGAGAGGAGACTGGAAGTCTCTAGAGAGCTAGAGAGTTAGAGAGTAGAGAGTAGAGAGATGAGAGACCGAGTGAATGAGGGGCCGGGGAGGGGGGTAGGCTTAGGTTAATTATGGTAACTAATAATCTGGGCCGTTGATTCAAATTGATCAACGACTTAGATTGACCAAAGGATTGGGCCGGGTAGGAATTTGGGGTCTGGGCCGGGTGAATTGGGTTAATTAAATCAGATGGATTGGGGTCTAATTTGGGCTATATTTTAAAATAAAAATGGCTAGTTGTTAAATACCTATTAAAATTAGATAAATAACAACAAACCCTGGTGTGAGCTGTCTCGGCTTGACTTTCTTGTTGAAGGCTCTGGTCATTCTGTTATGATAAAGTTGACCATGACGGACTGCATTCATTCTTTTTTCGTCTATGAGGGATAGTTGCTCATAACGGTTCTTTACCCATTCTGCGTCGTTGAGCTCAGCTTCATGCATAATCCTTAGAGATGGAATTTTAACTTCGGTATGAATAAGAACTTCTGTACCATAGACCAGCATATAGGGAGTTGCCCTAGTTGATGTGCGGACTGTGGTGCGATATCTCAATAAGGCGAATGATAACTTCTCATGCCACTGCTTGTGCCTTTCTATCATCTTCCTTAGTATCTTCTTGATATTTTTGTTGGCGGCTTCTACAGCTCCATTCATTTGAGGTTGATAGGCTGTGGAGTTCTTGTGTTTGATCTTGAAGGTTTCGCACATAGCTTTCATCAAGTCATTGTTGAGATTGGAACCATTGTCGTTGATGATCGACTATGGAATCCCGAACCGACAAATAATGCGGTCGCGGACAAGGTTGTGCACGACTTTCTTAGTAACTGCTTTGTACAAGGCTGCTTCGACCCATTTAGTGAAGTAATAAATGGCTACCAGAATGAACCTGTGTCCTTTGGAGGCGGCAGGCTCGATTGGTCCAATAACGTCCATGCCCCAGGCGGCGAACGGCCATGGTGAGCTTGTTGCATTGAGTTTGTTTGGAGGTACCTTTATCATATCTCCATGTATCTGACATCGGTGGCATTTCCGAACATACTGGATGCATTCCGTTTCGATAGTCATCCAAAAGTAACTAACTCGGAGTATCTTCTTTGCCAGACCAAAACCGTTCATATGTGGGCCGCATGTCCCAGCATGAATTTCCTCTAGTAGTTTGGATGCTTCTTTTGCATCGTCACATCTTAATAACCCCAAATCGGGAGTCTTCCTATACAGGATTCCTCCACTGTGAAAGAAATTGTTGGATAATCTTTGAAGTGTGCGTTTCTGAGTGGGATTTGCAAGCTCCGGGTAATCTCCTTTTGCCAAATACTCTTTGATATCATGAAACCAAGGTCTTCCATCTGGTTCTTCTTCAACATGGGAACAGTAAGTCGGCTGTTTGTGAATCTTTATCGAAATAGGATGAATGAAATTTTTGTCCGGATGCTGGATCATTGAGGACAAAGTAGCCAATGCATCGGCGAACTCATTCTGGATTCTGGGGATATGCCGAAACTCTATCTTTGTGAACCTCTTTCTCAATTCCTGTACGTGGTGCAGATACGACAGTATCTTGGAATTCTTGGTTTCCCACTCTCCTTGTACCTGATGTATCAGTAAGTCTGAATCACCGATCACTAACAACTCCTGGACGTTCATGTTAATGGCCATGTTGAGCCCCAAGATGCATGCCTCATACTCTGGCATGTTGTTAGTACATGGGAATCTAAGTTTTGCGGATACCGGATAATGCTGACCGATTTCTGATATTAAGACTGCTCCAATGCCAACTCCGTTGAAGTTTGCTGCTCCATCAAAGAACATCTTCCAACCGTCATAGGATTCAACAATGTCTTCTCCTATGAATGATACCTTTTCATCAGGAAAATATGTTTTCAGAGGTTTGTATTCTCCGTCCACGGGGTTCTCAGCAAGGCGGTCTTCCAGAGCCTGTCCCTTGACTGCTTTCTGAGTTACATAAACAATGTCGAACTCACTTAGTAGGATTTTCCACTTAGCCAGCTTGCCAGTGGGTATGGGCTTTTGAAAGATGTACTTTAATGGAACCATCCTTGATATGAGATATGTCGTGTAGGAACAGAGGTAATGCCTCAACTTATGAGCGACCCAAGTCAAAGCACAACATGTGTGTTCTAGAAGAGAATACCGAGACTCATACGGAATGAACTTCTTGCTGAAGTAATAAATAGCTTGCTCCTTCCTTCCTGTTTCATCGTGCTGCCCCAGAACGCAGCCGAAAGCTCCATCTAACACGACAAGGTAGAGTAACAGAGGTCTACCTGGATCAGGTGGTACTAGGACTGGTGGTGTTGACAAATATTCCTTGATTCTATCGAATCCTTTTGGCGCTCATCGGTCCATTTGGTTGCAGCGTCCTTCTTCAGCATCTTGAAGATCGGCTCGCAGATAACTGTAGACTGTGCCATAAACCTGCTGATGTAATTAAGCCTCCCCAAGAAACTCATCACATCTTTCTTTCTCCTTGGCGGTGGTAGTTCTTGAATGGCCTTGACTTTTGACGGATCCAATTCTATTCCTCGGCAGCTCACAATAAACCCCAGCAACTTCCCAGCAGGAACCCCGAATGCACACTTCGCGGGGTTCAATTTCAGATTGTAATTTTGCAACCTATTGAAGAACTTCCTAAAATCCTCTATGTAGTCAGTGGATTTCTTGGACTTGATAATAACGTCATCTACGTATACCTCGATTTCCTTATGAATCATGTCGTGGAATATGGTGGTCATAGCCCTCATGTAGGTGGCCCCTGCATTCTTCAGGCCGAATGGCATCATCTTGTAACAATATACTCCCAATGGCGTAATGAAAGCTGTTCTCTCAGCATCTTCTTCATCCATCCAAATCTGATGATAACCAGCGAAGCAATCCACGAATGATTGTAGTTCATGCTTGGTGAAATTTTCAATTAGGATGTGTATATTTGGCAAAGGCAAGTCGTCTTTCGGACTGGCCCAATTGAGATCCCGGTAGTCGAAACAGACTCTGACCTTTCCGTCCTTCTTTGGCACGGGTACAATATTGGCTAACCATGTTGGGTACTCGACTACTCTGAGAACCTTGGCGTTGATCTGCTTGGTAACTTCTTCCTTGATTTTCAAACTCATGTCGGGTTTGCACTTTCGGAGCTTTTGTTTCACAGGTGGACACATTGGATTGGTTGGCAGTTTGTGAGCCACAATAGACGTACTGAGACCAGTCATATCATCATACGACCAAGCAAATATATCCGCATATTCCTTCAGAAACTTTGTGTATTTTCTCTTCTCCGACGGTGACAAATAGATGCTGATCCGTGTTTCTTTGACGTTTTTCGAATCTCCCAGGTTGATAACCTCAGTCTCGTCCAGGTTGGACCTAGGTCTGTTTTCAAAGTTTTAAACTTCTTTGACAATCTCGTCGGGTATATCATCTTCCTCTGAATCGATGTTCGTTTGCTGCGTTGTCTCATTGCATGTCACAGTCATCGGTTCATCAAGACAAGTAATAGTAATGCTGTATAGATAAAGTGATGAGAGAAAACAATAGCAATAAATATTGGATTCATAAGGGAAATTAGAAAAATGCTTTGATAAATTGAATAATTGCTTTGAACATTGAAGATCTTATTGCAGGAATTGAAAAATGCGGAAAGGGAAAATCATTTTAGTAAATAAAACAGTAAGTAATGCTTGTTTTAGCATTGCTACCCCGAGGCTCGCTGGGCTTTGGTTGTTCTGATAGACCAGTTCTTGATGTATGTCCCTCTGCTCACAGTTTGTATAGAAGGGCATTCCTCCCCCTCCTCATCGAGAACAACACAACAATCCATATCATCGTCCCCCAGAAACAAATTCCTCATTGCTGCTAGTGCTTTCTCCTTGTTTGACCCATAAATAACGTCGGCTTGCTGGAAGGTCTGCTCCAGATGCGGTATCGGCTGCTCCAATGGGTAGTAAGGACCGCGCCAAGGTGGCAACCAGTCGTTGTACTCTTCCCAAGTGTAGTCATACCCCAGACCGAAAGTGGTGCCATGGTTTTTGATCTTGATAGGTTTGGAGATTCCTTGAAGGTTTTTGCCGAGCCCTTTTCCAGGCTCGTACCCATTCGAGTTTAACATACTCTCGACCTTTCTATCACACCATTTGTCTTTGTCGATGGCATTGACCCGTTCAATGTGGTGGTAAGTTTCTCCACCCAACTTTCTTCTTCCTCCGATCACCGGAATAGTCTGGCGATTGTAAATAAGGTTGCGACCGTCACCATGAATAATCACCTCTTGATGGTTCCACTCAAACTTCACTGCCTGATGTAGCGTTGATGCTATGGCCCCAGCAACATGGATCCATGGTCGTCCCAATAACAGATTGTAGGACGCTGGCATATCTATCACTTGGAAGTCAACCTCGAACCAAGTCGGTCCCATTTGCAGGCATAGGCTTATCTCACCAATGGTGGACCTTTGAGATCCATCAAAAGCTTTCACATTGATTGCTCCATCCTTTATCTCATGCAGACCTTTACCCAATTTCTTGAGCGTTATCAACGGCCAAATGTTAAGACTGGATCCTCCGTCGATCAAGATTCTTGTGATGAAATAATCTTCGCATTGCACGGTGATGTGCAGTGCTTTGTTGTGCCCTAATCCTTCAGGTGGTAACTCGTCCTCATGGAAGGTGATCTTGTGACTTTCCAACACCTGGCCCACCATGTTGTCCATTTCCCCACTAGTGATGTTGTTTGGTACATACGCTTCACTCAACACCTTCAACAGAGCACTTCGGTGCGTCTCAGAATTCTGCAACAAAGAGAGGATGGATATTTGTGCTGGCGTCTTGTTTAGCTGGTCGATGACCGAATACTCCTTAGCCTATACTTTCCTCCAAAGGTTTTCCGGACCTGGCTCAATAAGGGGAGGCCGGTTGGCAGCCTTCTTGCTTGATTCGTCCAGATGCTGGGGGTGTAGACCCTACCAGTTCTCGTCATACCCTGCGCTGCGATAGCTTCTTCAGTTTTGACCTTTCCCTTCCTTCTCGCCTCAACTGTATAGTCCCATGGGATAGAGTTTGTATAGAAGGGTGGCGTGGTCGACATCACCATTGGAATTGGGGCGGCTATCTTTACTTCAAATGAAACATGTACTTTGGGTGGCAAGACTACAACCTCAAATGGTGCGGGTGCATTTGCCAAAGACACGAACTCAACTTCAATCGGTGCTGGTGTCTTTGCGGGTGGCATTGCTTCAAACTCAATAGGTATGGACATATTTACCTCAGCACCCTCAGATGGCTGAATCTGGACTATGATCGGGTTGAGAGTGACTGCTGGCTTCTTTGGATCATCTCCTTCTACGATCAACCCGATTGATCCCTCGGGGTCCCAATCATATTCTATTTCGATCATATGGATACCTCCACCCTTATGGTCTGGAAGAGGATTGTTGCGGACGTTCGGAGCGGGCTCCTTTGCCATAATGATTTTGTTATCAATCAGGGACTGTATCTTGTCTTTCAAAGAGCGGCATTCATCGATGGTGTGTCCCTTCATGCCGGAATGGTATGCACATGATTTGTTTGGGTTAACCCACTGAGAAGGGTTCTCAAGGGTGGTAGCAGGGATAAGGGTGACGTAACCAGCAACTTTGAGTTTCTCATACAACTGGTCAATGGGTTCAGCTATGGCGGTGTATTGTTTTGGAGGTCTGCGATCAAAATTAGGCGGAGGTCTAGGGAAGTTTTGACGGGTATGGGGTGATTGGTAAAGAGATGGCTGAGAATTGTAAGTATGGTAAACATGAGCGGGTTGTGAGTATCTGGGTGAAATAGGTTGATATGTGGGTGGTGGAGATTGGTAAGGGGGTGGAGGAGCTTGGTATAAAGGTGAAAGTGCTTGGTAATTCGGGGTTGGCTGGTATGTGAGCGGAGGTGTTGGATATATTTGGTATTTGAGTGGGGATTTGGCTCTTTGTGCAACCATTACAGCTCCCACGTCTCTTTTCATAGACACACCACCGAATGTAAAGCCTTGTTTGTAGCTTGCAAGGCTTCACAATGAGTGACCATACCACTCTTAATACCTTCTTCGATTCGCTCCCTTAATTTGATAATATCGGAGAATTTGTGATTCTCAGTCATCATCAACCGTTCATAATACTGTGGGTCCTGGGCCCGGACAAAGAACTTGTTCATCTGCTCCTCTTCTAAAGCAGATCTGACTTTAGCAGCTTCGTACCTCCATCGAGTAGCATACTTGCGAAAGGTCTCTGTGGGTTTCTTCTTCAAATTCTTGATATAGAACACGTCTGGTGCGTTCTCTGTGTTGAATATAAATCTGTCCATAAAGTCAAACGCCATACCTATCCAGTTCGACCATTTCATGGGGTCTTGGCTGATGTACCATGTCAACGCATCTCCCTTCAAACTCCTCATGAACATCTTCATACGGATCATTTCATCCTTTCTTACGCCAACCAGCTTGTCACGATAGGTCCTTAGATGGACCCTCGGATCATCAGTACCATCAAACATTTTGAACTTCGGAGTTTTGTACCCCCCGGGCAGTTCGACATCAGGTTGTATACAGAGGTCTTCATAATTCAACCCTTCGATTCCCTTGGTTCCTTCAACACCTTGAACTCGACTGGTCAACTTCCTTAGTTCCTCAGCTAGATTCTTGATAAGCAGGTCCTTTTCATCAGACTCGGATGGGTGTGGAATATGAGGAGTGGAATGGGTCATGGTTTCCACATAGATGTGATCGTGGAAATGGTCCTTTGTGGGGTTCTAAGGTTCTGGGACGAGTAATGGAGTGTGGTTTGAAGTGTGACAAGTATTGCATTGTGTTGAGAGAGTTTGGTTCTTTGGCGAAGTGGTGTGATGGTGAGGTGCGGGATGATTATGTTGTTTTGGGATATTTTGTGGAGGTGTATGGTTTTGAGTGTTTGGTAAATTGACGTCTGGGATGTTGAGGGAAAATGACAGGTTGGCCAGATTTCGGACCTGATTGAGCTCTTCTTGAAATTTCAGCAGTTTCTGTTCCAGTGGTGACATGTTCTCATTTAGGACCTGAATACCTCGGCCGTCAGTGGCCTCTAGCCGTTCAACCACATTCTTCTTCCTGATGCCGCTAGATTCTTCCATGTTACTCTTGCCTTTGTTCTTTCCTTTAGGAGGACTAGGGAGAGGAGTAGGTGGATGGCCCTTGGATCTTGTGAGATAAGATGATGATGCCAGAGTGCACGAACTAACCATTGAGGAGGGGAATAATAAAGAAAAACAAAAACAAAAGGTAACTAAGTCAGTGAAGATTATGAAAAGTATTGCAATATTTAAACACATAGTGCGGGAATGTAAAGCGTGTCCTAATTTGGGAACCTCTTTATGCCTGAGGTAGCCCTAGCGACAAATTGATCTGGAGAACTTAAAATTCTAAATGCCTCATTTCATTGATAAAAAATAGACGAATCCCAAAACGACACAAAATGAACAAGAAATAAAGGTCACTAATGGCCATTGGCCTTATTACATTGATAAAGCAAGAGAAAGACATTCCTATCTACTTGGTCCAAGAAGGACCTTCCCCAGACTCGGCATTCCTGCTTCCCTCGAACAACTTTCCTAGCTCATGAAGTCCCAGCAGCAGGTATGCTTTGGCAAGACGTCCTCCTTCAGTTCCTTCAGCCCTTTGGCAGTCTTCGACCCTTTTGATGAGTTTCTCCTCCAGCTCGACTATACCTCGTTCTAAGTATCCTAAACTCTTGTTGGTGCTGATAGCCATGTCTTTCCACTCCTCAATCAACTTCTTGTTAGACTCATGTATTTTGTGGTGTTCATCCTCACATTCACGGATCCTTTTGCGCAACTGGTTGAACTTGACTTGCGCTTCATCCCTTTCGTCCATAACCCTGTGACCTCGGATGTACCCTAGCTTGCTCTGATTACCTCGATTATCTTCTAACCAACCAGGATAGGAAGGGGTGAAACCGGCATGATACCTGTCTGGCTCGATAATGTCCTTCTCAAGTATAATCTTGCAGTGCCACAGGTGCTGAGCTTGGCACTTGTAAGGACTGCCATCATTTTGAAAGTCTGCTCGAAGATAGTTCATTTTGTCGACCCTGGGTATGACTTGCTTCCTTCCCGCTTGCCTCATAACTCGAAGAGTGACGTATGGGTATGTCCCTTTTAAACCAATCAGTATCAGAAAAGGTGCATCTCGGGATCGGATGATGAACTCATCTGTCGGAAACCACTCAAACATCCATTGAACCTGTTCTTCAGTCAGGTTACCAAAGAGCTCATCCCATCTATCGGCATTCTCAGGCTCAGCGAACATGTCAGGGATGTAATTCATTTACTTCGGGTGATGGAAAGCGATGTGGTCATCCCAGATCCTTCGATGAATGTCTTGTCGGTATTCACCTCTTTGGTGGTGTTCCATGAGCCAAAGTTGAAGTAATAGATTTCAACCTTCGAAATATCTTGCTTCTTGTTGACACTTTTCCAAGGCCCGATATATGTCTGGAATGATCAAAGGTACAATGCTGAAGTCTTGCCCATCAACCCCTTCCATTAATGTTTTAGTTTCCATGGCCAGTCTGGTATGAATTCTCTCTTTCTTCATTGGAAATACAATCAAACCCAAAAAATAGAACATGAAGACGAACACTCTACGATGGATGTGTCCAAGGGAGGTGATAGCAAACTCGTCATGGTAGGTACGGTATGATTTGTTGTGGCCGTACCTTTTGTATAAATAATCAAAAGGTATGTATGATTCCTTCAAGCATACCAGTTTCGCGTTCTTCTTCAGACCCATCATCTTAAGGAAACCTTTGCCTGTGCGGTTCTCAGGCATCAGCAACCCCGGGGTTTCCCAAACTAGGCCAGCCAGTCCTCTTACTTCCTCCAGTAAAGGCGTCATTTCAATGTCCCCAAAGCGGAAAACGGACCTTTCACAATCCCAGAATAAGGTAGCAGCCTCTATTACCATTTTGTTAGGCTGGATTTCTAGGAGGAATGGTAGGTTGCCCAAGTATTTCCTGACGAGAGTTTTGTCACTAGAGTGTAGATCTTCCCACCAACTCAGTAGTCTTGGGTGGATATTGGAGACTATGCCGAATCTGGGGACTTCTTGCCTCATATTTTTGCAAGGCAAATAAGGTTAGGCCCTTAACCTCGCCAGAATTGACTATTTAACATCAACAATTAGCATGAAGCATTTCGTTCTCCAAATAAATGCACAGAACGCGATGATGTCCGTTTGGGTTTAGGGAAACCCGGTGGACCTTTTGGATAAGGCTATCTTAAAAGCTATCGTGCGGACAACACTTTAGCTTGGCTAGGTTTGACCATGATGCATGCAACGATACAACAGAGTAAGGTTTCTATGGGGTTTTAGACTGGTACCCTTGAGCGGACAACTCAAGGGGGAAAGGCACGGAACCGTCGACTGCACCGCTGATCAACCAGTTTTACCGTAAATAAGCCTTTCCAAATTTAGGGGGTAATAATATAGGAAGAGCGACCACTCATCAAGCATTGCTATAGTATTTTGTTTGGCACGAGTGGAGTATGAATGTCGAGCATGATATGCGGTAATAAGCATTAAAACAAATTGTCACGTATTTGCACGTTAAGAAAAGCGGTAAATACAACATTTATGATTTAAAGCGGTTATAAAGGAAAACAATGAAACATGTCAGTTTTGCTTTTTTGGAAGTAATAAATACTTGAAAGATATAATTAATTGCACATAAAGGGGAAAGGAAAAGGGTGCAAATATTAACAAAGTACAAATTCACGAAGCAGTTTGAAATGGTAAAAGCCCGTTGTCCCCAGCAGAGTCGCCATGCTGTCGCGCCCCCTTTTTCCTCGCGGAGATCGGGTTCAGGACATTTTGGGTTGAGGAAACTCTTTCCTTTTGGGAAAGGGGTTTGCATTTTTGAGAGTCTTCACCTAACAGGCGCGTTAGGGCACCTAAATGGGGTTCATTTACAACTACGTTGTTAACCAGAGATAGGGTAGGGGAAGGTGTTAGGCACCCCTCAGGATCCACGAGTGTGGTTCCCGGCCAAATAGCGTTTGTGAATTTGTACGATTTAGCAAACAAGACAAATAGAGGCTCAAATAAGAGTGGATTTAAGTCCTTAAGCATTCACGGGGTTTGAAAACAGTTATATAATGGCTAAAATTTGAAAAGAGTTTTAATATAAATATTTAAAGTAAAGGATATACTAGGTTCGTGAAAATATGGATCACATCAATGCAATACCCGGTATGACAATTCTCAGAGAGGGGCTACACGTGGTATTAGCGCATCGCTCATCATATCCATATTCTATAATTTCTACTATAATCTAGCTTAAATACTTGAATTCTTAGGTGGGTTAACATCCTAAATTAGTATAAATCAAGGGTTAGAGTAAAAACCTAGGGCTTTATGAAATTTAGGGAATTACCCACTTACTAGTTATGAAATCATACAAAACTATATATTAATGATCCTTAAGCTATGGGTGAGTGTTTCCTTCAAAAATTTCCGCAACCCGAGCATGTGGGCCCGGGGGTGTATTTTGAGATTCTTCAAAGTAGGTTGAAATAATTATTTAGATAGGCGATTTCATACTTTTGAGTGTAGATTAATTTATTTATGAAATATTTGATTAGTTTCGAGTCCTTGGAAGACGAGTTCGGAGTTTCGGGCGCATTCTTGACCCGGAAAGTAGGCTCGACAGGAGGTGAGTCTCCTTTCTAACCTTATAAGAGGGAATTGTCCCCATAGGTAAATATAAATGATTGCATGTTCTTAATTGCGGGAGCTACGCACGCACGTAGTGACGAGAGTCCGCGCGTTGCTATTATTATGTTATGTCAGGTAGTTTTAGGATACACAAACATGCTTTATGTGCCGTATTGATAATCTTAAATGTTAATTTTGACTACCTAATATCCTTGAACTATTGAATGTATATCTAGGAGGTTACATTATGAAATTATTATCATTTAATCCTTTTCCTGTAAGTATATCTTTTACTAAATCCCTGATATCCTGTTAACTATGTGTATGTATACGGGTACCCGCGTCGCATGTATGATTCGCGAGCAGGGTAGCCTTACTATTATGTCAACCACATCGCATGTTCAATTCGCGAGCGGTGTAATAGATGTATGTATGGTTCGAGCCGTTCGACCCTTCGACAGTGCACATTTGTTTTCGCGTTATATCGGCCGTACGTACACGTCATGACATGTGTTTGTAAATTGTCTGGGTATTATGTGAATGTGCGTCTGTAGAATATCATGAAAAGGAAAACTAGGTAATTTATATGCTAGGGAACTTGACACGTAAAGATAGTTGCAGATGTTATTTGATGCTCTTGCCTTCATTTATTATCCATGACATCTATTCCTGTTCAGCCTTACACTTAAACTATATTATTTGGACCCTATTAAGTATCACGTCGACTTCTCCTCACTACTTCTTCGAGATTAGACGGGATACTCACTGGGTACATATTGTTTATGCACTCTTGCTACGCTTATGTACTTAATTGTACAGGTTCTGAGGCAGGTGCATCTGGGCATCAGTCCAGAGTTCGTCCCTGACTTGTCCTGTGTGTGGACTTCTCGTTGAGCTGCTTCCCTTGACGTCTTCTAGCAGCACCCTGGAGTTTTCTCTCTTTTGTTTATCACTATCTATACATTTCATCAGACAGTAGGGCAGACTTGTATTCTTTTAGATACTCATTCTATTAGATGCCTGTAGACTTGTGACACTAGTTTCTGGCATACACACGTAGTAGACATCATGTGTTTTGGGTTGTAATTATTAGTTATGACTATTATGGTTATTTCCCTCTTTAAGGGTTGTCTAAGTATCTGTTTTTTTGCGATTTATGTTCTAAAATTTCACAAGTATTGCTAAATTATCAAAAAAATGTTTTGATAATTTAAGGTTGGCTTGCCTGACATCGGAGTTGGACGCCATCGCGAGCTAAATTAGGATTTGGGTCGTGACAACATGGTATCAGAGCACTAGTTTCACGTAGGTCTCACAAGTTACGGGAAAACCTAATAGAGTCTTACGGATCGATACAGAGACGTCTGTATTTATCTTCGGGAGGCTATAGGGTGTTAGGAAATCTCTTGTTGTTCATATTCTATCGTGCAGTTGATGGTATAATGAATTTCACTCTTCTATTCTCTCACAGATGGTGAGGACGCGCGCAACCGACGTTCCAGACCTGGGAGGGGCCGCTACCCCGTCATCCGAGGCCGTGGTAGCAGCCGGGGCTGGGCACCGGCCCGAGGTAGGGGACGAGGGCGTCCCTGAGCTTTTCTAATAGCACCCACAGCGGATCCGGCAGAGGATCCCATCACAGAAGAGCAGGGCGAGGCGCCCGCAGCAGATCCTTCCCCATTAGAATTTATGGCGGCGCCAGGATTCCAGGAGGTCATGGGCCGTATGATGCGGTTCATGGACACCATGACTAAGGCAAGTTTATTTCCAGCGGATCTTGACACATCTCAGGCGGGAGGGGGAGCCCAGACCCCTACTGCCCAGGCCGCAGGTCATGCAGCAGCAGTATATAAGACCCCGGGTACACTGCCCGTGGGCGGGGCCCAGCCAGTAGCAATAGTACCTGAGCCCAGACCATCTGCGGACGATGATCTGTAGAAGTTATTGGATAGATGGACCAGATTGCACCCTCCTGTCTTCGTAGGTGAGCGTCATGAGGACGCACAAGACTTTATGGATAGGTGCAGGGACAAACTGCACAATATGAGGATACTGGAGTCCCATGGAGTCGATTTCACTACCTTCCAGTTAGAGGGCAGGGCCCGTAGATGGTGGCAGTCCTATATACTTGGCAGACCCGAAGAGTCTCCTCTCCTCACTTGGGAACAGTTCACTCAATTGTTCCTGGACAGATATATTCCACCCTCTAAGAGGGAAGAGCTGCGGCATCAGTTTGAGCAGCTGGAGCAGGGTCAGATGTCCGTGACAGACTACGAGGCCAGGTTTTCTGAGTTGTCTCGTCATGCCCTCATGATACTTCCTACGGATGCTAAGAGAGTACGGAGGTTTGTAGCTGGGTTGCACTCAGGTATTAGGGCCAACATGGCTCGAGAGGTGGAGATGGGCACTCCCTATCCGCTTGTGGTCGAGATTGCTCGTCGGATTGAGGGTTACCGATCGAGGGGCAGAGAGCAGAGTCAGCAGGATAAGAGAGGTAGATTCTTTGGGGATTTCAGAGGTGCTCCAGCCAGGGGCAGAGGTCAGTTCGGTAGGGGCCAGCCTAGCAGGCCTTCATATTCAGTACCCCCACCACCTTCTCTGGTGTTCCAGTGAGGCCTTATTTTAGCGCCATGCCGGAGAGTTCTTACCGCCCACCAGCCATCCAGGGTACCTCCGGCGGGTATTCCGGTCATCAGGGGTCTTCCAGTCCCTATTTCAGTGCTATGCCAGAGAGTTCGTACCGCCCTCCTGTTATTCAGAGTTCTTCTTCAAGGCAGCAGGCCATGGTACCGAGGGGATGTTACGAGTGCGGGGATCCATGCCATATGAGGAGTACTTGTCCCAGGCTTCGGGGCAAGGCTATTCAGCAGAGTTACCAGCCTATGAGTTTAGCACCAGCGGTCCGGCCACCCAGGGGTGGAGGGCAGACTGGTAGAGGTCATCCCAGAGGTGGAGGCCAGACAGGGGGAGCACAGATAGCTCCCGTTCATGCTAGTGGAGGTTAGTCTTCCGGCGCTCCAGCCAGATTCTATGATATTCCATCCAGATCTGATGCAGTAGCCTCAGACGCCGTGATCACATGTATTATTTCAGTGTGCGGTAGAGAGGCATCAGTATTATTTGATCCAGGATCCACTTATTCATATGTATCAACCTTATTTGCTCATTTCCTGGATATTCCTCGTGAGTCTTTGGGTACTCCTATTTATGTGTCCACTCTCATGGGCGATTCTGTGGTGGTAGACCGGATCTATCGGTCCTGTGTGGTTACATTATGTGGGTTCAAGACCAAGGCGGACCTCCTGTTACTTAATATGGTTGATTTCGAGGTTATCTTGGGCATGGATTGGCTATCTCCCTATCACGCCGTTCTAGATTGTCATGCCAAGATGATTACTCTAGCCATGCCCAAGTTGCTTAGGCTGGAGTAGAGAGGTTCCTCAGTTAGTGCAGCCAGTCAGATTATTTCCTTCCTGAAGGCTCGACATATGGTCGAGAAGGGTTGTCTGGCCTACCTTGCTTATGTGCGGGACACAACCGCCGAGTCTCTGACGATTGATTCAGTTCCAGTGGTTCGAGAGTTTGCTGATGTATTCCCTTCAAACCTTCCAGGCATGCTTCCAGATAGTGATATTGATTTAGCTCCAGGCACCCAGTCTATCTCTATACCTCCGTACCATATGGCTCCGAAAGAGTTGAAGGAATTTAAGGAGAAGCTTGAGGAGTTGTTGGCTAAGGGATTTATCAGACCGAGTGTATCGCCTTGGGGTGCTCCAGTGCTATTTGTGAAGAAGAAGGATGGGTCTATCCAGATGTGTATTGACTATCGTCAGTTGAACAAGGTCACCATTAAGAATAAGTATCCATTGCCGCGCATCGATAATTTGTTTGACCAGTTGCAGGGTGCTCGGGTGTTTTCTAAGATCGACCTGAGATCGGGGCACCACCAGCTGAAGATTCGGGACTGGGACGTTTAAAAGACTGCTTTTCGTACGAGATATGGCCATTATGAGTTCCTAGTGATGTCATTTGGCTTGACTAACGCCCCAGCAACATTTATGGACTTGATGAACAAGGTTTTCAGGTCGTATATTGATTCTTTAGTCATTGTCTTTATTGATGACATTCTGATTTACTCACGTAGCCTGGGGGAGCACGAGCAGCATTTGAGAGTTGTGCTCCAGACTTTGCGAGAACAGAAACTATATGCTAAGTTCTCCAAGTGTGAGTTCTGGTTGGATTCTGTGGCATTCTTGGGACATGTGGTATCCGTAAAGGGTATCAAGGTTGATCCTAAGAAGATTGAAGCAGTCCAGAGTTGGCCACGTCCTACTTCAGCTGCAGAGATCAGGAGCTTCTTGGGTCTAGCAGGTTATTATCGTCAATTTGTGGAGGGTTTTTCATCCATTGCAGCCCCACTGACTAGATTGACTTAGAAGAATGCCCCGTTCCGATGGTCCGACGAGTGTTAGACGAGCTTCCAGAAGCTCAAGATAGCATTGACCTCAACACCAGTTCTAGTATTGCCTTCCGGTTCTGGGATGTATACAGTATATTGCAACGCTTCACGCGTTGGCTTGGGATGTGTGTTGATGCAGGCAGGATGAGTTATTGCTTATGCTTCGTGCCAGCTGAAGGTTCATGAGAAGAATTACCATGTGCACGATCTGGAGTTGGCGGCGATTGTTCATGCTCTTAAGATTTGGAGGCACTACTTGTATGGGGTGTCTTGTGAGGTTTATACAGACCACCGCAACTTGTAGCACTTGTTCAAGCAAAGAGATCTTAATTTGAGGCAGCGCAGGTGGCTTGAGTTGCTGAAGGATTATGACATCACCATTCTTTATAATCCGGGCAAGGCAAATGTGGTAGCAGATGCCTTAAGCAGGAAGGCAGAGAGTATGGGTAGTTTGGATTATATTTTAGCGGAGGTGTTACACCCCATGTTTTCGTACATAGAAGTACGCCATAAGTAAATTGGGATAAGCTCGGAAATGAGATGTTACATTTCGTATTTTCGTATGTTAAAGTTTTGTCGTAAGGTAATTGACGTAAGTTCGGGAATGAGATTATTGTGAGATTATAAATATTATGCTATTTCAAACAAGTGATGAGTAAATTCGTGAAGGTGAGAAGGTAAGCAAATCGAAGAAAATGAATTTCGTCTAAATTTTATTTTTTGGGATAAAATAGGGCCCGAGCTAAAATACCCGGTATTTTAGGGCTAGTACCATACAAGGTACCACATGGCCATGATAGTAAGGTATATAAAGTATATTAAAAATAAGTAGAATTTTAAATAATTTAAGGCAATTTTTAAATTATGCGGGTAATTGGTTAATTACCGGGTAACGAAACATTACACAGTTAACTAATAAGTGGATAAAAATTTATAAATTACCCCCAAAGAAACGTGGCAGAAGGCCACAAAGTAAAGGAATGACTCTTGCTCAATCTATGACAAGGTGGCAATTAGTGGCATCATTGTTATGATTAATATAACATTCTTTCCATCAGAAACATAAGAAACTTTACAAAACAAGATATTGGCATTTTGGAATCAAAGGAAAAAAAAACGTTAACCTTGCTGGAAACATTAACCATCTTCAAGCTTTCAACAAAAGCTAATTTCTTGAAAACGAAGCATCAACAGAACGTTCAAGCTTCAACAAACACATTGTCTCTACCCCAGGTATGTTAAGGCTATCCCTTCTTTCTTTTGGCATGATCTATACGACATGAATGAAACGAGAAAATGCGCAACTTCCATAAAATACTCTATTCGTAGAAATGTTACAGATATGTATATTCTTATCCTTCCATGTGTCAAATTACTCTATCATATGTTCATGGGTCTCAGAAATATGTAAGTTGGTAAAGTTTATCTCATGATATTAATCAGAGGCATAATGGCCTTATGACGTACCGAGAGATTTTATTGACATATTTCATATGCATTTCATGCATTTATACATGCATGTTGACCCATGACCAGATGGCCTTATATACGCGTATATATGTATGTATATATGTATATGGGATATGAGAAAGGTTATGGCATTATATACGCACCACCACCTGATCAGCTGGTATATGATGATGATGTTGCCCACAGTGGCTGAAATATGATTCAAACAGCGTTATATACGCGTATATATGTATGTATATTCAAACGTTGTTATATACGCGTATATATGTATGTATATATGTATATGGGATATGGGAAAGGTTATGGCGTTATATACGCACCACCACCTGATCAGCTGGTATATGATGATGATGTTGCCCACAGTGGCTGAAATATGATTCAAACGGCGTTATATACGCGTATATATGTATGTATATTCAAACGGCGTTATATACGCGTATATATGTATGTATATATATGTATATGGGATATGGGAAAGGTTATGGCGTTATATACGCACCACCACCTGATCAGCTGGTATACGATGATGATTTTGCCCACAGTGGCCGATATGATATGATGGGATGCCCTCAGAGGCTGATGATGTTATGAAACATATACCTATGCACGACATGACATTCATACGCATATGCATGATACTAAAAGTGATTTATTATTTACAGAGTTATCCAGACATACAGGTTGAGTCAATTACTCTATATCTCTTCCATGTCTCTTATGTATTTATTTATGTGCCTTACATACTCAGTACATTATTCGTACTGACGTCCCTTTTGCCTGGGGACGCTGCGTTTCATGCCCGCAGGTCCTGATAGACAGGTCGAGAGCCCTCCAAGTAGGCTATCAGCTCAGCGGAAGATGTTGGTGCGCTCCATTTGCTTCGGAGTTGCTCGTTTGGTTAGTATGATTTAGACACATATTGTTTGGTAAGGCGGGACTCTGTCCCGACCTTTATGATATTTATGTACTCTTAGAGGCTTGTAGACATACGTCGTGTACATAAAGGATTGTGCAGCCTGGCCGGCCTATGTTTTGAGTTTATAAAATATTGTGTTGGCCTATTAGGCACGTATGTCATGTGTATGTAATAATGTAATAAGAAAGATACGTTATGTTGGTACTCGGTTGTGTAAGGTACCAGGTGCCCGTCGCGGCCCATCAGTTTGGGGACGTGACAAAAGTGGTATCAGAGCAGTTCTGTCCAAGGGAGTCTACAAGCCGTGTCTAGTAGAGTCTTGTTTATGGGTGTGTCGTGCACCACACTTATAAGCAGGAGGCTACAGGGCATTTAGGATTGTCACTCTTTATTCTTACTCTAGATCGTGTGGTAAAGCTCAGTTGTAAGAATTCAAATTCCTAACTTCTATTTTATTCGTAATAAGACGATACCTACATCCAGAAATACGGTTGGTAGAAGACATGGCTATGGAAGAGTTGAGTCAGAGGAACTCGACTTTGCATCATGCTTATGATAAGTAAATGTGAGGTCTTCAGTAGATCGTGTGTGTACTGAAAGGTGTAAGCCTCCTGATAAGAAGCCTTAAGGCAAGAATGCATATCCATCTTTATGGTGAAGGACAATGAGAGATTAAGAAGATAAATACAAGTTTCAACAACCAAAAGAAGCAAGATGAAGAAGGGTACGAGGCGCCCAGTTAATGAAGGTTAATAGCGTTTATAATTGAGGCAGAGGAACATAAGCTCTTTGAGTTATATTCAACAGTAACAGGGGTATGTACAATTGGTCACATCCATTTCAGTTATGCCCTATGGGGGCTAACAGGTGTAGATTAAGAAGAGGACGGGATATCACGATCCGGATGGGGTTAGAGTGGCCCAAAATAGTGAATGGATTGTTTGCTTTTGTTGGCATTTCCGAAGGATATTGCAAATGTTATAATAGATCTCTTTATGAGACACCCAGATGGTACACTCTAAAATAGTGCAGCCAGATATAAGTACTACAAAGACATGCACTACAAGCCTTGAGGGATATATACTACCTTAGTGTGGCTAGCGTCCCTAGTAAAGCGAGAATGTTAAGTAACTTGAAGAGCCACTGGATGGAGCAAAGGGAAGCTGAAAGCAAAAGAATGTCTTGTTCGAATTTTCAGAATAAAGTGGTGAGCATAAATGTTAGCATGAAATAAGAAAAGAGTTAATGAAGCATTATGAGTAAGATGTGGTACATGGATGACAATGGTCGATCAAAAGATGACAATATTACAGAATCTATAGTCAAGGGAGGGAAGAGACGAGGGATGACAGGCCTTAGGACAACAAAAGAGTATGGGCCATACAGTCACGTCCTCATTTAGAGAAATAAGTTCGCGACGCTAACGTGATTCAGAAGAAAAAGTTAGACCCAGAGTAATAGAAGTCAGCATGGACTGGTGGAAAAAGATAAACTAAACATGAATTAGGGACTGAATGATTGGGAAGTACTCGGCATCATGGGAATTTCAGATTTCATTCCGGCAGTAATAGAAGGGACCACAGAAGAAGATTCACGATGAATACAGAGAATAGTCATTCGGGGAGACGCTTCCCTAGAGCAAGCAATGTGAGCAAAGTTAAGCTTAAGAGACTGTATGTGCCAGTTACGCTAAGTGTCACCCTCGCGCGTAAGGGAATTTGTCATCCTTGGTACAGAAGAATTGCCGCAAGGCAAGTAAGGATCATTGATGTTGAGAAACGACGCCAAAGGTGAAGAGGTAAAATATATATAGGTAGATCCTCGTGGCTTCAGTTTTTAGTACATCCCTAAAGGGGGGAATATGGAGTAATGTGGCATTAAGTCATAATTAAGTGGTTCTAGTAGCTACAAAATGGTAAAGGAAGAATGCAATAAAAATAAGAAAGGGATGAGATTGCACTATTCAAAGCCTACAGATAGGCTACGGTCCCAGAACATTATGCAAACACAACGTCAAGGAGAAGAAGTGGGGCGTTCCTGTTTGCAATGTTATGGATAAATAAGGAACCAGTGCGAGACGTAAGTTAAGACAAAGGAAATAACCCAAGAAAGAATTTATGGAATATTTATGTGAGAATGGGCCAACGAGTAGTTAGTAATTGGTCAGGAACATCCCAGTTATGTCTAAACAGGAGGTTACACACGAATCATCAGATCGTGTGAGATAAACATAGTAGAACCCAACATGGAGAGTTCAGCCTCGAAGAATATCATTATAATACTTGAGATATATTCAAATAAGAGTCGAGGTAGTTAAAGATACATATGAATGTTACGGGGATAAAAGAAAGTGTCACTGGGAAGGCAGTCAAAATATCAGTTCAGAAGCAACTATACAAGCATAAGGGCATGGAAGTAAGCAACTATGGATGATTATAGGCAAGTAAGGACATCAAAAAGGTCCGTAATAAGCTCACAACTTTACGAGAGTCAAGGGTTATCCCTAAGTAATACAACGAAAGACTAGCTGAGGAGATAAGAAAGAAGGCTTCAACCTAAGCACAACGACCTAAAGAGGAAATGGTCGTATAACAACAATCGCGCAACAACATTGTAAGCATTCCAAAGGAAAGTGGCACCTACCGTGGCTAATGAACGGGAAGTAAGAATTAAAAGTAATACTCGAGATCATATGAGTTGCACGAAAACTCTGGTATGTGTGAGCACTAAGATAAGATAAGTATGGACGCAACAAGGGGCAGAAAGACCTGGAAAAATAATAGCATATGTTGAAAGAAAGCTAAGATGGAACGAAAGAAATTATCCGATCAATGACCCAGAGTTGGTTACATTATGAATGCACTTAAGGGTTCAGAGTTTTATACACGCAGCATATACAGCCGTAGAATATTCTGGTATACGTTAAAAGAAAGAATTGAGCCTGGAACTTAGACGAAAGATTAAATTGTTAAAGGATTGTATCATGCATATTCCTTAGCGCCCATGAAAGGATAAACAGAATAACTAATACCATGAATCACATATCGGGAGATATCTTAAGCCGACATAAAGCCAGTTAGAAGAAGTACCAGCCTCATAAGAAGTCAGTATGGAGCTCCTACCGGATTGTATTGGCACCATAGGTGCAAGTATTATAATAGAGCTTCAAATGGTGGATGAGATTTATACTTATGTGGGACGAAGGTTATGAAAGAAAGATAAAATAAGATTTAGAGACGATGAGATGTCTCTCTTGATGTTCTAGAAAAACTTAAGGGAATCGATCGCAAGCTAAAGTATGATAGAACGACAAGGTTTTAGAAAGACAAGAATAAGGATAAGAAGAAGGCAAGTGAAAAGGCAACAAGAATGGATAAGTTCTTGGGATTAAGCTCATGAAAATAAGAGAGCTGATGGATTCTCTAAGTTATAGAAGGCTCAGTATATCCAGAAAGTACTCAAAGGAGTCTAAGACTAGTAGCATTTAGAAGAGATGAAATGTTGCCCTGGTAGTGGAATAAGGGCGTAATTGTGATAGATAAAGGATGACGTTTGGGCCTTCGATTGAGTAATGACTTGAAGAGGATTTCATGAATTGTAAGGGGCTAAAATACCCGTATAAGGTGAGTCACATTGGGATGCTATAAAGTACGGTAATTGAAGTATAGTATCACCCCTAGGTGGATCAATCTAATTACTCCGGATGTCCCCTATGAGACGCGAGCCCTAGCGGCGGTCTTACATAAGAGATTAAGTTATCAGTGGTAGATGATGGATCAACCATAAGGTGAATCAACAATAGATGGATGAAAGTTCAACATGAGATGAGATTAGACCACCAGTCTTAAGGATAAGCAACAAGAGTAACCTGGAGTTGGTTGCAGACCTCAGTAACGATAAATCGAAGTAAGAATTATGGTATAGTATGACCTACGTAGATATAGTAAGTCATACGAATGGATAACCAGGTCTATGAAATAAGATATAGCAATATTCGTAATTTCGACAATACCGAGCGAAGAACTTCAGTAATGGCTAAATATTGGAGGGAAATAAAAGAGAGAGAAGAGGCGCATAAGCGCACATATAAGGAAAAACGTCGTACAGGCTCCATGACACAAGGTAGCAACTGTTATGAGACTGGAAAGATTCCAACCATAAGTTGTAGTGTGAGAAAGAGGCCTAAAAGGGGGAATACCATGGCCTTTGGATTTATTCAAAGAACAGTTGCCTAAATGGCAAGAAGAGTATTAAAGTATTCGCAAGAGCTATAGGTAATGAGAATGATAAGTGCATCAGTCAACATTCGAGGACGAATGTTCCAAAGGGGGGGAATGATGTTACACCCCATGTTTTCGTACATGGAAGTACGCCATAAGTAAATTGGGATAAGCTCGGAAATGAGATGTTACATTTCGTATTTTCGTATGTTAAAGTTTTGTGGTAAGGTAATTGACGTCAGTTCGGGAATGAGATTATTGTGAGATTATAAATATTATGCTATTTCAAACAAGTGATGAGTAAATTCGTGAAGGTGAGAAGGTAAGCAAATCGAAGAAAATGAATTTCGTCGAAATTTTATATTTTGGGATAAAATACGGCCCGAGCTAAAATACCCGGTATTTTAGGGCTAGTACCATACAAGGTACCACATGGCCATGATAGTAAGGTATATAAAGTATATTAAAAATAAGTAGAATTTTAAATAATTTAAGGTAATTTTTAAATTATGCGGGTAATTGGTTAATTACCGGGTAACGAAACATTACACAGTTAACTAATAAGTGGATAAAAATTTATAAATTACCCCCCAAAGAAACGTGGCAGAAGGCCACAAAATAAAGGAATGACTCTTGCTCAATCTATGACAAGGTGGCAATTAGTGGCATCATTGTTATGATTAATATAACATTCTTTCCATCAGAAACATAAGAAAATTTACAAAACAAGATATTGGCATTTTGGAATCAAAGGAAAAAAAAAACGTTAACCTTGCTGGAAACATTAAACGTATTCAAGCTTTCAACAAAAGCTAATTTCTTCATTTCTTGAAAACGAAGCATCAACAGTACGTTAGCAAGCTTCAACAAACACATTGTCTCTACCCCAGGTATGTTAAGGCTATCCCTTCTTTCTTTTGGCATGATCTATACGACATGAATGAAACGAGAAAATGCACAACTTCCATAAAACACTCTATTCGTAGAAATTCTACAGATATGTATATTCTTATCCTTCCATGTGTCAAATTACTCTATCATATGTTCATGGGTCT
>MDKH01202197.1:0-79532 GCA_005239495.1 Nicotiana undulata
CATTGGTCTAGGCCAATCTTTCACTGCCGCGATCTTCTGGGGATCAACCTGAATCCCTTCTCTAGGAACAAAATGACCCAAAAACACGACTGATTCTAGCCAAAACTCACATTTCGAAAATTTAGCATACAACTGGTGATGATGAAGAGTCTGTAGGACTGCTCTGAGGTGATTAGCATGATCTTCCCGACTCTGCGAGTAGACAAGGATGTCATCAATAAAAACAATCACGAAGGAGTCTAGAAATGGCTTGAAAACCCGATTCATAAGATCCATAAAAGCTGCTGGAGAATTGGTCATCCCAAAGGACATTACCAAAAATTCAAAATGACCATAACGAGTCCTGAAGGCGGTCTTAGGAATATCCTACTCTCTGATTTTCAACTGATGATACCGAGACCGTAAATCAATTTTGGAGAAGAACCTTGCACCTTGCAATTGATCAAACAAATCATCTATTCGAGGCAATGGATACTTGTTTTTGATAGTGAGCTTGTTGAGCTGCGAATAATCAATACACATCCGTAGTGACCCATCCTTCTTTCTAACAAAAAGAACTGGAGCACCCCACGGCGACACCCTCGGCCGAATGAACCCCTTTTCTAATAAATCCTTCAGCTGCTCCTTTAACTCCCTTAACTCTGATGGCGCCATTCTGTATGGTGGAATAGATATTTGCTGCGTATCTGGTACTACTTCAATCCCGAAATCAATCTCCCTATCTGGCGGAATCCCTGGAAGCTCATCCGGAAATACTTCAAGAAACTCATTCACGACTGGCACGGTCTCGAGGGCCGACTCTTTTGAAGCGGTGTCCTCTAACCGGACCAAATGATAGATACACCCCTTCTTAATCATCTTCGAGGCCTTAAGGCAGGAGATAAACCTACCTTTCGGCATCACACCATTCCCCTTCCACTCAATAACCGACTCATTAGGAAACTCTAGCCTCATGATTCTGGTTCGACAGTCGAGTTTAGCAAAGCATGAATAAAGCCAGTCCATTCCCATAATAATATCAAAATCTACCACCCCAAGCTCAATAAGATTGGCTGTGGTAACGCGACCACATACTGTGACAACACAATTCTTATAGACTCGCATTGCTGTAATAGAATCACCAACCGGAGTCGATACAGAGAACGACCCATGCAGTTGTTTGGTTTTTATCCCAAAACTTGAGGCAATAAATGGGGTAACATAAGATAAGGAGGACCCCGGATCAATAAGAGCATAACAATCAAGTGCTTGAACATTAAGAATACCTGTAACAACATCTGGAGAAGCCTCTACGCTCTGGCGACCACTCAAAGAATAGAATCAGCTGGGTCTACCTCTACCACGAGACCTACCCCTAATTGCACCACGTCCTGCTGGAGCTAGAGGACGCACTGAAGATGTGGCAGCTGAAGAACCGGATGACTGGGCAAATCCCCTACCCATGCCCTGGCTGGGCGCACGACAATCCCGTTGAAGATGACCCATCACCCCACACCTGTAGCATATCGGGCGATCCAAATAACAGGCCTCAGTATGGAACCCTCCGCACTTAGGGCACGGATCCCTCCCCTGCTCTGGAACCTTCCTCCGGGATGACCTGACTGATGGGGTCTCCTACTTTCGGATCCTGGTCTCTAATTACTATCCGGCTGATAACGGTGCACGGATGGTGGTGCACTGGCTGAGGACTGTGCATAAGACTGGGATGGGCCCTGATGGCCCCCTCCCCTAAACTGATCTCCCCCCTGCAACTGCGCTCCCTGAGTGACCCACTGACCGGGCTCTACTGTTTCTCTCCCTGTCTGCCCCTATCTTAAACTTTCTAGCCTCCGTGGCCAGGGCGAACCCCACGATCTTTCCATAATTCATATCCGAGTGTAAAGCCGTTGTAGCATCCTCATTCACAACCAAAAGACTGAGAGCCTGAACAAATCATCGAAGTCGAGAATCCATGGTCGACACTAACTGAGGAGCATACTTGGACAACCTTACGAATTCCATATGCTGCCCTGCTTGAGGACCTCAAACTCAGTAGCATGGCTGCCACAGTCTCGGCAGGCAAGAAGTGATCCATGAATGCATCCACGAACTCGCCCCATCTAGCTGGAGGACTTCCCTCCCCACGGGAACCCTCCCACATCTCGAACCAGGAATATGCTGCTCCCCTCAGCCTGTACGAAGCTAACTCGACCCTCTCCATCTCTGTAGCCTTCATCACTCGAAGGGTCTTGTACATCCCATCAAGAAAATCCTGTGGATCGGCCTCTGGATCTGTACCTGAGAACTCTGGAGGGGCCAATCGCAGAAACTGGTTGACTCTGGACCCGGCGGAATCACCCTGTCCGCTGGAGGACGTAGGGGTAGCATGAGATCTTTGGGCCTGAGCGGCCACCAACTGAGTTAACATATGAATAGCTCCTCTGAGGTCCCCCTCGGACGTACCGAAATCGGAAGCTAGAACCGTAGAGGGATCAGGAATATCAGCGGGAGGGATTGCAGCACCCTCCGTCGCCGCAGGAACAAGAATGCTTTGATCCAGAATAGAAGGGTCCGGCAGATTCAAGGCCGGGGAATCACTCTCACCCGCACTACTAGGTACATGATTCACAACCACACTTGGGGTGGCATTGGCCTCAAGACCGAGTCGAGCTCTCTTCTTTGGTGCCATTACTGAAAATTTTTGAACAAAGCACGAATTAGAGAAGGACATTTTCACTTTCCACCTCACCGCACGATATAAAATAACAAGAGTAATTTCCAAAATTTCTATGTAGCCCCATAATTATAGATGTGGTCGACAACACACCGATAAGAAGGGCTCTACTAGACACAGCTCCGAGACATCCTAGGACTCTTTTAAAACCTTAGGCTCTGATACCAAGTTTGTCACGCCCCAAAACCGAGGGACACGACCGGCGCTCGACCGGGTAGCCCTAGTCAAGCGGACCTGGATTCCTTTTTCCATCCCACATATTATTCTTAGATTCCCATGTACATTATTCAATTATAATCACAACACATTCTTACAATCTGAAAAATAAATTCTAGATTTCTGTCATTGCTCACATGTGGTACAATACTTACAAAATATACATAACACACAAGTTTACTTTACTTGGTCTACAAGTTATACTACCCAAAATACATATGTACATAAACCACATTTCCTGTCTACGGAGCCTCTAAGAGTACGAAGGAGTTGTATAACACTTGCCAGTAACAAGGCTCCGGCTATACCTTACACAAATACCAATTCGAACAACCAGTTGCACATATTCACACCAATACACGTACCGTATGCTCGAACACCACAAAGTGATTTTAGAAAGATTAAAGTTAGCCATACATACCTTGAGTCGAGTTTCCCCTTTTTAATTTCTATCGCAATTCATCGAACCGTCTAGCACCGTCAATCTAGTTCACAATGCGACATATTTACCTTATAATTAGGAGTCTCGAATTCATTTGAGCATTTTATCAAACACTATGTGATCCCTTAGCTTAACTAAACCCTTTTTAGTGAAAGATTACTCTACTTGCTTCCCTTTACTAGGTTATGGAAGATTATTCACATGCATGCAAGGTCTCAACTTTCATTCTCAAGAACCAACCTATGTGTGTTTCATTCTTAGCTAAATTCTGTGAATTTGGGGGAAATAGGGTGAAGACTTACCTCTTATGATGAAGAAGATGACGACTACTCGATAAATTTCCAGGCCTGAGTAGAGATGGAGGACCAATTTGGGGAAGATGAGGACTTCTCTCTCTAGAACCCACTCTCACTTCTCTCTATTTTGTTTAGAATCCAGTTAAAATGAAAGGGGGTAGGGGTTAAATGAAGTTGGGGTCGGGTATAAAAGTTTAGAAAATTAAAATCTCGAGCAAAAAATGCGGTCAGGAATGCGATCGAATTCCTGACATGCGGTCCGCAGAGTTGATCGCAAAATGGCCCCCAGGTGGGATAAAATTTAAAAACAATCTGCCTAGGTATGCGACCACTATGTGGTTCGCATACTTGTTATGCGATTGCATAGTGCGTCGCATAACACCCCTCCCCAAAATTCAAAGGCAATAATGCGACAACTATGCGATCCGCAGAACCCAAATGCGGTCGCAGATTGGACAGCATAGTTGTCCTTCAGTTGGGAAGTGATCTGCCCGTGTATGCGACCACTATGCGGTGCGCATACACGTTATGCGATCGCATAGTGTGTCGCATAACACCTAATTTCTGGAAAATTTAATTCCTTAAGTCCCGGGGTACTTTTGTTCAAATTAGGTTCATTTTAGGAATTTCCACAGTAAAAGCAACTCGGGGACTCGCTCGGGCATTATTTTTAGCAAGAAAATTTATAGTTTTTTACAGAAGTCATCTTTCGGACTAGCCCGGTTGAGATCCCGGTAGTCGACACAGATTCTGACCTTCCCATCCTTCTTTGGTATAGGTACAATGTTGGCTAACCATGTCGGGTACTCAACTACTCGGAGAACTTTGGCGTTGATCTGCTTGGTAACTTCTTCTTTGATTTTCAAACTAATGTCAAGTTTGAACTTTCTGAGCTTTTGTTTTACCGGCGGACATGTTGGATTGGTTGGCAGTTTATGAGCAACAATGGACGTACTTAGACCAGTCATGTCATCATACGACCAGGCGAATATGTCCTCATACTCCCTTAGAAACTCTGTATACTCTTTCTTTTCTGACGGTGACAAATGAATATTGATCTGTGTTTCCTTGACGTTATCTGAATCTTCGAGGTTGACAACCTCAGTCTCATCCAAATTGGAATTAGGTTTATTTTCAATGTTTTCAACCTCTTTAACGATCTCATCGGGTATATCATCTTATCCGAATCGTTGTCCGTTTGTTGCGTTGCCTCATTGCACGTCACAGTCATCGGTTCATCAAGACAAGTAATAGTAATGCTGTATAGATAAAGTAATGAGAGAAAACGGTAATAAGAAATATCGAATTCATAAAGTAATTGGGAAATGCTTTGATAAATTGAATGACTTGTTTTGAACATTGAAGATCTTAGTGCGTAAATTGAAAAATGCGGAAAAGGAAAATCATTTAGTAAATGAAACAGTAAATAATGCTTGTTTTTAGCCTTGCTACCCCGAGGCTCGGCGGGCTTTGGTGGTCTTGATAGATCAGTTCTTGAGATATGTTCCCTTGCTTACTACCTTTACGGAAGGGCCTTCCTCCCCATCCTCCTCGAGAACAACACATCAATCTATATCGTCGTCCTCCAGGAATAGATTCCTCATTGTTGCAAGTGCTTCCTCTTCATCTAATCCGTAGATAATGTCTGCCTGCTTGAAGGTATGCGCCAGATGAGGTATAGGCTGATCTAGAAGGTAATGATGACCGCGCTATGGTGGCGACCAGTTTTTGAATGCTTCCCATGTATACTCATACCCCAGACCAAAAGTAGTACCATGTTTCTTGAGTTTTATGGGCTTCGCGATCCCTTGGAGGTTCTTACCGAGCCCTTTGCCTGGATCGTATCCTCCCCAGTTCAATATGCTCTCGATCTTTCTATTCCACCATTTGTCCTTGTCGATGGCATTGACTCGTTCAATATGGTGATAAGTTCCTCCACCAAATTTTCTCTTTCCATCAATCACAGGGATAGTCTTGCGATTGTAAATAGGGTTGCTACCGTCGCCGTGGATGATCACCTCTTGGTGATTCCACTCTAATTTTACTGCCTGATGTAGTGTTGATGCTACGGCCCCAGCAGCATGGATCCAGGGTCGTCCTAATAGCAAATTGTAAGACGTCGGCACATCTATCACCTGAAAGTCCACCTCAAACCATGTCGGTCCCATCTTTAGACATAGACAGATCTCCCCAATGGTAGACCTTTGAGAACCGTCGAAGGCTTTCACGTTGATCGCTCCGTCCTTTATCTCATGCAACCCTTTACCCAATTTCTTGAGTGCTATCAATGGACATATGTTAAGACTGGATCCTCCGTCGACAAGAATCCTGGTTATGAAATAATCTTCGCATTGCACGGTGATGTGCAGTGCTTTGTTGTGCCCCAATCCTTCAGGTGGTAGCTCGTCTTCATGAAAAGTGATTTTTTGACTTTCCAGTACCTGGCCCACCATGTTGGCCATTTCTCCACTAGTGATGTTGTCCAGCACATATGCTTCACTCAATACTTTTAACAAAGCATTTATGTGCGTCTCAGAATTCTGCATCAAGGAGAGAATGGATATCTGTGTTGATGTCTTGTTTAGTTGGTCAATGACCGAATACTACTTAGCCTGTATCTTCCTCCAAAGTTTGTCTTATCCTGTTTCAATGAGGGGAGGCTGGTTGACAGCTTGCTTGCTTGACTCATCCAAATGCTCAGGGGTATAGACCCTACCAGTTCTTGTCATACCCTGTGCTGAGATAGCTTCCTCATACCTGCTTTTGCCTTTCCTTCTTGCCTCAGTTGTATAGTCCCAAGGGATAGCATTGGAGTAGAAGGGTGGCGTGGTCGACATCGCCACCGGAATCGGGTGATTAGTGAAAAACGAGAGGGTAGTTGTATGACATTGGACTGCAAATCTGTATTAGAAATCATGTTCTACGATTGATGTGGTTATTTGCATTCAAACCATGTTATACCTGTGCACTAAATATCCTTTTTAGGGTATCCACGCTTACTGCTTCAGCATACTACATGCCATGTATCACCATTCCATCTTTAACTTTTCATAAGTGCTTTCACTTAGAGATCCTGTTATTAGGTTAATAATCCTGCCTTAATAAAAATGGTCATCCCTTGTGTGCATTAGATACCATATTTCCAGGAACTCTATTTGCATCTGATTGAATCATGTTTATTCCACTTAAATAAACCCCCTGTCTAAGAAAAAGATTTAAACAGCCCCCGCATAGGTATTCATATCTCTAAATACAAATTAGTATAAATCACTTGTTAAAATCTATGTCACCTAAATCAACATGTTTGTAAGTTGAACAATTTCAAAAACAATCGTTAAGCAGCTCCTGCAACTGTGATTGCATATAGTCCCACGCCCAGGCAAGCCTTAGGTGATTAATATCTTTATATATAAAACTGAGAAACTATGTTCTGATTATTTATACAGTGCTTAAGTCTCACATGTTCTAAAATCAGTTGGCAAGCTGATTAGGACCCTGCCATTGAGTTCTGAAACAGTGTTGCATATTCTGTGCATTGATGTTCATATAGACATCGTGTTCTAGGATTTCTCTAAAATTACCTAAACTTTGTGTTTGAGACGTGCTGCTTATTTGCCTATAAACATGTGGAGGTAAACATGAGCCTTTTAACTGCTTTTCCCCCTATTTTCTTGTCCTACATGTTATTTGTTTGTCGCATAGATTTTTTCCTTTTAAACACCTTAGGATTGTCTAGAACTTCAAAAATCAAGAGGTCCTAAACTCCTCAAGGACCACAAGGAAGGGACGGGTAACAACACGCTTAGAGGTCGTTAATCAAACTCTCTTAAATAACTGTTAAGGGGTGGGATAGTGGGTAGTGAAATGATATGATGACATGTGCGGTATTGCAACATATAGCCCCTCTCATTGAGGAGTGATTATCGGGCATTGCATGGATATGATCGTATAGGATAAACAACTTCGGATTACCCTTTCCTTTATCATATGTGTGCTTAGACTGCTTAAAAGTCTTTTACATATGTGTGCTTAGACTGCTTAAAAATCTTTACCTTTTTTACATATGTGTGCTTAGACTGCTTATTTGCTACTTGACTAATTCACAGAGTAAGTTTGCCCGGGACCCACCGTTGTGGACTACGAGGGGTGCCTAACACCTTCCCCTTGAAGTAACTTCAAGCCATTACTTAATCTCTTGTAACGACCCGGTCGGTCATTACGTAGATCTGCATTATATTTACTGTTATTGCCTTGTCATAGGTTGGTTATACTGTTTATGATATGTTAGAGTTGGTTGGCTCGGGTTCGGAATGGGTGTAGTGAAAATTGAGACACTTAGTCTCTAAAAATAGCCTTATAGTTGGAAAAGTCAACTGAGAGTTGACTTATTGGTAAACGACCTCGTAATGTGGATTTTATGGTCCGGATAGCTTCGTTAGGTGATTTGGGACTTAGGAGTGTGTTCATAATAGTTTTGTATTGTCCGGTGTAGAATTAGGCTTGAATTGACGAAAGTTAGTTATTGGTGATTTCTGGCCTGCAGTGGAAAATAGGCTATCGGGGTCGGAATGGAATTCTAAAAGTTGGAACAGGTTTTTAATTTCATTTTGGATATGCATGATAATTTTCAGATCAATCGGAGGTGTTTTGGATAGTTTCAGCATCGTTGGTGGATTTTAGAAATTTCAAAATTCATAGGCTTGAATTCGATGTGATTTTTGTGTTTTCGTGTTGTTTTTGGTGTTTCGAAGCCTCGACTAAGTTTGAAGGATGTTATGGGATATGTTGGTAGGTTTGGTTGAGGTCCCGAGGTCCTCGGGTGTATTTCAGATGCTCAAACGAGCACTTTTGGACTTAAAGAATTGCTGGTTTTCTAGTGTTACAACAACTGGTGTCCCTTCATCGCGATCACATGGCTATTGCTGCGATCGCGTAGGGTAAATTTAGGCCAGACCATTTTAGTGAATCGTGATCGCAAGGGTAGGGGTGCGATCGCGTAAGGTGAGCGGCTTAAGCAGTGCGATCGAGTGGCCTAGTTCGCGATTGTGTATAGTTAGAGAGGCGCGTGGTGGAGGAGGCCAGTGTTCATCCGATCGCGTGGTTTGAGGTCCTGTTGAATCGCGATCGTGTGTGAATGTCTGCGATCACGTAGGGTCTTTTGAGGGTCAGTGGGTTTTCTCTTCGCGATCGCGTGAGTAGTTCCACGATCGCAGAGAAGAAAAGCCTGGGCAGTATAAATTAAACCCATCTGCGACCTTTGCCCACTTTTCCTCCATTTTTTAACGGGAATAGAGCTTTTGGAGCTATATTGAAGAGGTAAAACGATTGGTCTTCGTTGAGGTAAGGATTTCGGACCCTATAACTTGATTATATGTGATTAAGGACCAAATTAACAGTGTTTAATTGGGGAAACTCAGTAGAAAAAAGGTGAAATTAGGGCTTGATTTTAAGAGACCTGTTAGGGATGATTTGAGGGGTCAAACGCACTCTTATTTCAGAGTTCTTTATATGTACAGACTCGTGAGATGATGAGGATCGTTTTGGTATAAAGTTTGTCGAGTTCCTAGATGCGGGCCTAGGGGTCGGGTTTTTGCTAATTTCGGGTTTTGTACTAAACTTGATATTTTTCAATTGGAATTCATTCCCTTAGCATAATTTGATGTGAAAAATCTGAACTTGATAGATTTGGAGCATTCAGAAGTTGATTCGAGAGGCAAGCATGTTGCAGAGTAGCTTTTCGAGCTAGTTTGAGGTAAGTAATGTCTTTAGATCCTGTCCTGAGGGATGAAACCCCAGACTTTACATCCTTTCATGGATATCGAGTGACGCACACACTGGATGACGAGTGTGGGGCGTGCACGAATTGGAAATTTGGAAAAATGTTCCTTTTTAGGCAACTATTGAGTTGCGAAACCGCTTATTAAGCATATGTTTTACAGTATTACTATGATTTAATATATTTGGGATGTAAGCCATGTTTGGGGACTAGTGTCGATCTGTTTTAACCCATGGGGACTATTTTACTGATATTCCTCACTTTGAAACTATGATTTTACACTTAGTCTTTCTTGCTAAATTGTTTTGACACAAGGAGTTTGTTGATATTATTTCTTGAAATGAAATACTGTTTTAAGTTGAGAACCCCGTTTTATTTATGGCCCGAGAGGCATGCTGAGAGTGTCTGACTGAGTGAGGCCGAGGGCCAATGTTGTGAGTATGTTATGATATGAGAGAGGTTGAGTGCCTGAGAGATGATTAATGCCATGATTTGGCTTGTTTATTGCGCTTGGGCTGTAGGAGCCCCTCCAGAGTCTGTACACACCCCAGTGAGCGCAGGTACCTACTGAGTGCGAGTGTCGAGTGCCGAATGCCGAGTGACGAGTGATTGGGAGGTATGAGTGACAGTGAGGTTGCCGAGGGGCTGATGCTGAGTGACTGTTACTAAGTGATGGTGAGGTGCTGAGTGACTGTTACTGAGTGATGATTTGGCCTGAGGGCGATTTATAATGACCTTTACTGAGTTTTGATTATGATTCATTTCATCTTTCACACTGATATTTTTGGGGAGTTTCACTGAGAAACATTGGAAAATATACTTGTTCAAAGGATTTTTACGGAAATTGGTTTTCAAACATATGTACTAAATATATACTTTATTGAGACTCTGGATTTTACTATTTGTGGATTAGTGTTTTGTTGCTGTGTGTTTCTTATCTTCAGACTTGATTTATTTTCATTACTACTAAGTTGGCGTACTCATCATTACTCCATGCACCCCTGTGTGCAGATCGAGGTACTGGTTCTGAGCAGTAGTTATCTGTGACCGTTCGACGTCTGCTTTTGGGATTTAGAAGTAGTTGTCCAGCGTCCGCTGCTTCTCCATTTCCCTTCCTTCATTAGTATTAGTATTTTATTCTGAGACATTGTTTATGACATAGCAATGTTAGTTTATTCTTAGATGCTCGTGATCAGTTCACTCCAGTTCTGGGGGATTGTTTGGACTGTCGGATCTTATTATGTTTTGTTAAAGACTTAGAAAACTTTTATACTAATTTGCTGATTATTAATAATTTTGAGAAATTATATGAAAATAATGTGTAGTTATGTGATGTTCGGCTAGCCTAGTTCCACGATAGGCGCCATCACGACCTGTTAGGATTTAGGGCCGTGATAAGTTGGTATCAGAGCTCTAGGTTACATAGAACTTAACGGCCATGAGCATGTTTAGTAGAGTCTTGTGGTACAAAGACATCTGTACTTATCTTCGAGAGGCTACAGAACTCTTAGGAAAAATCTCAGTTTCTTGAACTCTTTCGTGTTATTCTATTGGTTCGTGAAATCTAAACTACTGTTGTTTCAATCTCTCATAGATGGTGAGGACACGCACTACCGATCAGGGCCATCAGACACCAGCCAGACCCACAAGGGGTCGAGGCCGTGGTGGAGTTCGGGGACCAGCCCGTGCAGCAGTCGGGACAGTACTAGTGGATCCCCCTGTCATTCAGGATCAGGTTCTCGCCGAGGGTGCTCCAGCGGGACAGGCTCAGGCACCGGCAGTGCCTATTGTCATTCCAGGTCTTCAGGAGACCCTGGCTCAAATCCTGACAGTGTGTACCAGTTTGGCTCAGGCAGTTGCTATGTCTACTACTGCCACTGCAGCTCAGGCCAGGGGAGGCACTCAGACTCCATCTGCCCGGACACCTGAGCAGGTTGTACAGGGTATTCAGGCACTGGGGGCAGTCCCAGCTCAGCTGGTTACCCTAGTTCAGGACTATGTAGTCCCAGTTATGCCCGAGGATGAGTAGTGTAGGCTGGAGAGGTTTAGTAGACTTCAGCCTCCGACTTTCAGCGACACAGAAGGTGAGGAGTCCCAAGGTTTTCTAGATAAGTGACAGAGGATACTCCGTACTGCTGGTAGTTTTGAGACCAGTGGGTTCTCGTTTGCTACATTCCAGTTTGTTGGTGCTGGTTTCACTTGGTGGGAGGCATTTGAGAGGCGTAGGCCGGTTGGTTCAGCATCTCTCACCTGGCAACAGTTCTTCACAATTTTTTTGGAGAAGTATGTTCCTCAGTCCCACAGAGAGGAGCAGCGCAGGCAGTTTGAGAAGCTGCTCCAGGGAGAGTTGTCAGTCACACAGTACGAGATGAAATTTTCTTATTTGGCTCGACATGCTTCTGAGTTAGTCCCTACTGATAGGGAGAGGATCTGGAGGTTTGTAGATGGTCTCACGTATCAGCTCCGGATTTTGATGACCAGGGAGAGAGTGTCTGGAGCTACATTCGAGTAGGTTGTTGACATTGCTCGGGATATTGAGTCGGTTCGCAGGAAGGAACATGAGGATAGGGAGGCCAAGAGGCCTCCGGGATCAGGTAGTTTCAGCGGTGGCCCTTCCAGAAGGCAGTTTCAGCACAATAGATGTCGTCCATTTATACCTCCTCAGCCAACTCGCCCAGCTTATAGTGGCGCATCTTCGGGGTAGGGTCCCCGCAGTTCTCATCAGGGACGTTCATCTTTTAGTGCCCTTCTAGCTCAGAGTTCCTCAAGAGCATCATTATTCCAGGTTATTCTATGCACGGTTCATCCGGTGGTTATTATTATGGCAGGGGTTCTCTTCAATCCCCATCTCCAGCTCCAGGTGGTTGTTTTGAGCGTGGAGAGTTCGGAAATGGGTGGAGGTAGTGTCCCTCTCGTTCTGGTATTTCATATCAGCAGAGGGTTCAACCCTCGACATCATCCCCAGTCACTTCACCACCTACCCAGGCATCCAGGGGTAGTGGTCAGGCATCTAGAGGCTCCCTAGAGGGGGAGGTCGAGCAGGTGGAGGCCAACTTCGTATCTATGCACTTCCGGCTAGGCCTGATGCTATGGCCTCAGATGCAGTGATTACAGGTACTATCTCATTTGTCACAGTGATGCTTTGGCTTTATTTGACCCTGGTTCCACATACTCTTATGTTTCGTCATATCTTTCTCACTTTCTGAATATGCCCCGTGAGTCCTTAGTTACGTCTGTTCATGTTTTGGCTTCGCTGGGAGATACTATTGTTGTCGACCATGTGTACCGGTCGTGTGTTATTTCGATTGGGGGTCTGGAGACCCGAGTAGACTTGATGTTACTTAGTATGGTTGATCTTGATGTGATATTGGTCATGGATTGGTTATCCCCATGTCATGCTATTCTTGATTGTCACTCTAAGACCGTGACCCTAGCTATGCCCGGAGTTCCGAGAGTTGAGTGGAGAGGGTCTATAGAGCATGTACCTAGCAGAGTGATTTCTTATTTGAAGGCTCAGCGTATGGTTGAGAAAGGATGTGAATATTATCTTGATTTTTTGAGGGATGTTAGTAGTAAGACTCCTTCTATTGTTTCTGTTCCTGTGGTCCGTGATTTTTCAGACGTATTTCCTGCAGACCTGCCAGGCATGCCACCTGACAGGGATGTTGATTTTGGTATTGACTTGGTGCCAGGCACCCAGCCTATCTCTACTCCACCTTATCGTATGGCACCAGCAGAGTTGAAAGAATTGAAAGAGCAGTTTCAGGAACTCCTAGATAAGGGGTTCATTCGGCCTAGTGTGTCGCCTTAGGGTGCACCGGTGTTGTTTGTGAAGAAGAAAGATGGCTACATGCACATGTGTATTGATTATGGGCAGCTGAATAAGGTTACGGTGAAGAACTGGTATCCTTTGCCCCGTATTGATTACTTGTTCGATCAGCTTCACGGAGCTAGAGTGTTCTCTAAGATTGACTTGAGGTTCGATTATCATCAGCTGAAGATTTTGGATTCTGACATTTCGAAGACTGCTTTCGGGACTAGGTATGGTCATTATGAGTTTCTGGTTATGTCATTTGGGCTGACCAAAGCCCCAGCTGCGTTCATGAAATTAATGAACAACGTGTTTCAGCCTTACCTTGATTCATTCATCATTGTGTTCATTGATTACTTCAGTAGCTTGCTTGGGGCACATGGTGTCCAGTGAGGGTATTCAGGTTGATCCAAAGAAGATTGAGGCGGTGCAGAGTTGGCCCATACCGTCCTCAGCTATAGATATTAGGAGTTTCCTTGGTTTGGCGGGATATTACCGTCACTTTGTTGAAGGATTATCTTCTATTGCTTCGCCCTTGACCAGATTGACCCAGAAGGGTGCTCCATTCAGATGGTCTGATGAGTGTGAGGAGAGCTTTCAGAAGCTCAAGTGAGCATTGACCACAGCTCCGGTGTTGGTTTTGCATACTGGTTTGAGTTCTTATACAATCTACTGTGATGATTCTAGAGTTAGTTTGGGAGCGGTATTGATGCAGGACGGTAGGGTGATTGCCTACGCATCTAGACAGTTGAAGGTGCACAAGAAGAATTATCCAGTGCACGATCTTGAGTTAGCTGTCATTATTCATTCTTTGAAGATTTGGCGCCATTATTTGTATAGGGTGCAGTGTAAGATTTTCACTGATCATTGTAGTTTGCAGTATCTGCTAAAGCGGAAGGACTTGAATTTGCGTCAGAGGGGATGGTTAGAGCTTCTCAATGATTATGAATTTGTATCATCCGGGGAAGGCCAATGTAGTGGCTGATGCTTTGCGTCGCAGAGCCGAGAGTTTGGGGAGTCTAGCTTACCTTTCAGCAGCAGAGCGACCTTTAACACTTGATGTTCAGGCTTTAGCGGGTCAGTTGGTGAGATTGGATTTGTCAAAGCCTCCGCAGGTATTAGCTAGCATGGCTTCCCGGTCTTCTCTTTATGATCAGATTAGAGCACGCCAGTATGATGACTGGCACTTGTTAGTTCTTCAGGATAGGGTCCGTCGAGGTGATGCCAGGGATGTGACTATCGGTGATGACAAATTTATTAGGATGGATGGCCGTATTTGCGTGCCCAATATGGATGGGCTTCGAGAGTTGATATTAGTAGAGGCCCACAGCTCATATTTTTCCATCTATCCGGGTGCTGCGAAGATGTATGAGGATCTGAGACAGCAGTATTGGTGGAGGCGGATGAAGAGAGATATTTTTGAGTATGTAGCATGGTGTTTCAACTGCCAGCAGGTCAAGTATGAGCACCAGAGACCAGGTGGATTACTTCAGAGGTTAGATATTCCGGAGTGGAAGTGGGAGCGGATCACTATGGACTTTGTAGTTGGGCTTTCACGGACTTCGAAGGGTTTTTGATGCTATTTGGGTCATTGTGGATCGACTGACCAAGTCCACGCACTTCATTCCTATCAGTACTACTTATACTTCAGAGCGGTTAGCTGGTATGTACATCAGGGAGATTGTCCGATTGCATGGGGTTCCAACTTCTATCATTTCTGACAGAGGTACTCAGTTCACATCTCAGTTTTGGAGGGCCGTGCAGAGAGGTATGGGTACTCAGGTAGAGTTGAGCACTGCATTTCATCCTCAGACCGATGGGCAGTCGGAGCGGACTATTCAGATTTTGGAGGAAATGTTGTGTGCATGTGTGATCGATTTTGGTGGTTCATGGGATCCATTTCTGCTATATAATAATAGCTACCAGTCCAGTATTCAGATGGACCCGTATGAAGCTTTATATGGTAGGAGGTGTAGATCTCCGGTTGGTTGGTTCGAGCCCGGTGAGGTTAGGCTATTGGGCATTGATTTGATTCAGGATGCGTTGGAGAAGGTGAAGTTGATTTAGGAGCAACTTCGCACGGCGCAGTCTAGGCAGAAGAGTTATGCGGACCGGAAGTTCTGGGATATGTCTTTTATGGAAGATGATAAGGTACTGCTGAAGGTATCACCCATGAAGGGTGTTATGAGGTTCAAAAAGAGAGGAAATATGAGTCCACGGTTTATTGGTCCTTTTGAGGTGCTTCAAAAGATTGGAGAGGTGGCTTATAGACTTTCTTTTCCACCCAGCTTATCGAGTGTTCATCCGGTGTTTCATGTGTCGATGCTCCGAAAAATATGTTGGTGACCCGTCTCATGTTTTAGACTTCAGCACAGTTCAACTCGAGGGTGATATGTCATATGAGGTAGTGTAAAGACCCGTAAAATTTCTTGTTAAAAATAACAGCCGAACAAGTCCCCAAGTGGTTATAACTGTAGAAATTCTTAAAGCGGACCTTAATTGTATAAAAGTACCCCAGAATTTGAAAGAATAAATTTTCCAGAAATTGGGTGTTATGCGATCGCATAACGTGTACGCGGACCGCATAGTTATCGCATACATGGGCAGAATCAATGCCCAATTTGAGTACAACTATGTGGTCCATTATGCAATCGCATTTCGGTTCTGCGGACCGCATAGTTGTCGCGTTCTTGCCCTTTGTTTTTGTGAGGGAGGTTATGCGATCGCATAACGTGTATGCGGACCGCATAGTGGTCGCATACCTGGGCAGATTGTTTTCAATTTTGGCCCACTTGGAGGGCCATTATGCGACTGGTCTGCGGACCGCATGTCAGGAATGCGATCGCATTCCCGACCGCATTCCTGTGTCGGGATCCTAATTTTTCTAATTTTAAAACCCGACCCCCAGTTCATTGAAACACCCCACCCCTTCATTTTAACAAGTTTTCTGAACAAAATAGAGAGAAGGAAAGGAGAGTTCTTGAGAGAGAAAGTGGTTCTTCCATCAATTTGATTTTCAAAGTCCCTCAGGCCTGATATTTCGAGTAATCTCCTTCTTCCTCATTCTAGCAGGTAAGGGTTCCCAACCCTTTTTCCATTAATTTCTAATTTTAAACAACGAGAGGATTATCATGGATTGATTCTTGAAAATATTAACTAAGACCTTTCATGCATGTTTAATAATGGTATTAATCTAGTAAGAGGGAGTGGGTTGGGGTAAATTTTACAAAGATGGGGTTGGTAATCTAATGGGGTCACATACTGTTCGACAAGATGCTTAAGAGAGTCAGAATTGTATGCATGATTTCCAATTCTGAGTGAATATATTTTATTGTGAACTAGATTGACGGTACTAGCCGATTCAGTGATTTGTGAGTAAAGGTTAAAAGGGTATTTCGACTCCAGGTATGTATGGCTAACTTTAACCCTTGTAGAATCCCCTTGTTGTGACGAGCATACGTTATGTGTACCTTGTATGAAAATATGTGAACTGATTATCTTAGTGATTGCCACACTACTGTGTTATATGAGATTGTGAAAGGTGATTGATGTGCCCACTTTATTATGTGCAAATCATGTAAATGCTTGAGGTTGTTGACATGAAAGCATGTGTTAGTGAATGAAAGAATGTTAATGTGCCCCAAATGTGGGAATGTATTACTGCCTAACGGGAATCATTCTGCCTTGAGCCTAAGTAAATGAATTGGTAATGTGAATTTGTTATCCTTGAAAGGAAGGCCCTTGTGATGAAATTGTTTGGTGTTGTTGTTTAATTTGTGTCCCTTGAAGGGAAGGTTCTTGTGGTGAAATTTTTTGGTGGTGTTGTTATGAAATATGAATTGTTAGGTGGGATCGGGTTGCACGCTGCAACATGAAGTAATAAGGTGTGGGTTATGTTGATAAGGGTGGCCGAGGTAATAAGGGTGGAAATGAGATCATTATCACTATTGATATAAAATTGATGAAATTTTTGAATGTGGTGGTGTCGGAAAGGAAGAAGGGGAAATTGTGAAATTGTTGACTTTGGTTGTTTCTTCCCATGTGCATTAATTGTTGGTTCTATTACTGTCTTTTATCTATGTATTGTTTGATTGTACTTGGGATAAAGTTTGTTCATACATACTAGTACTATTCCATAGTACTAACATCCCTTTTGCCGGGGGCGCTACATCTTTTATATGGATGTAGGTGGTTCCATAGCAGGTAGCTCAGCCCACCGTTAGTGGTACCTCCTCTCCATCTCTTCAGCAGTTGTGGTGAGCCCCTCTTCTCCTCGGGGCCGTGTGTGGATTATACCACCCTCTTTTGCTTATGTTGTAAAGGTATAGTCGGGGCCTCGTTACCGGCAAGTTATGTAAAATCCCTAGTATTCGTAGAGGCTCCGTAGACATGATGTGGGTGTATATATGTATTTTTTGGTAGTAACAGTACGTACTCAAAACCGTGGATCATGTTTGAAAGTTATTAATGTATTATGTGTGTTTATATATCAACCGTTGAAATGCTAAAAGAGGAAACAAATGGAGATATGTTGTAAAATGTACTTTGAAACTTAAATCGGCTAAATCACACGAAATAATGCATGTTATGAACGCGGGGTAATACGTTGGGCAAGAAAGGAAATCCAGGTCCGCTTGACTGGGTTCACCCGGTTAGGCGCCGGTCTCGTCCCTCGATTTTGGGGCGACAAACTTGGTATCAGAGCCTAAGGTTTTAAAAGTGTCCTAGGATGTCTCGGAGCCGTGTCTAGTAGAGCCCTTCTTATCGGTGTTTTGTCGACCACATCTATAATTAGGGGGCTACATGGACATTTAGGAAATTAACCTTTCATTGTTATTCTATATCGTGCGGTGAACTAGAAAGTGAAAATATCCTTTCCTAATTCGTGCTTTGTTCCGAAATTTTCAGTAATGGCACTAAAGAAGAGAGCTCGACTCGGCCTTGAGGCCAATTCCACCCCAAGTGTGGCTGTGAATTCTGTACCAGATGGTGCAGGTGAGAGTGACTCCCCGATCTTGAATCTACCCGACCCTTCTGTTCCGGATCAAAGTGTTCCTGTTCCTGCGGTGGCGGAGGGTGCTGCAATCTCTCCCGCTGATATTCCTGACCCCTCTACAGTTCCAGCTTCCGGTCCCGGTACTTCCGATGGGGACTTCAGAGGAGCCATTCATATGTTGACTCAATTGGTGGACGCTCAGGCCCAAAGATCTCATGCTACCCCTGCGTCCTCCAGCGGACAGGGAGATTCCGCCGGCTCCAAAGTCAACCAGTTTCTGCGGTTGGCCCCTCCAGAGTTCTCAAGTATAGATCCATAGGCCGATCCACAGGATTTTCTTGATGAGATGTACAAGACCCTTCGGGTGATGAAGGCTAAAGAGACAGAGGGGGTTGAGTTAGCTTTGTACAGGCTGAGGGGAGCAGCATATTCCTGATTCGAGATGTGGGAGGATTCCCGAGGGGAGGGAAGCCCTCTGGCGAGATGGGACGATTTCGTGAATGCTTTTATGGATCACTTCTTTCCTGCCGAGACTGTGTCAGCCCGTGCTACAGAGTTTGAGGTCCTTAGATAGGGCACCATGAGTGTGTAAGAGTACCACGTGGAGTGCGTGCAGTTGTCTAAATATGCTCCTCACTTGGTGTCGACTATGGATGCCAGGGTTCGACGTTTTGTTCAAGGCCTTAGTCCTTTGGTTGTGAATGAGGCTGCTACAGCTGCCTTGCACTCAGACATGAATTATGGGAAAATTGTGGGATTCGCCCAGGATACAGAGGCTAGGAAATTGAAGATAAGGTCAGAGAGAGAGAGTAGCAGCAGGTCCCGGTCAACGGGCCACTCGGAGAGTTCAGTTGGAGGAGGGAGACCAGTTCATGGGAGAGGGTCATCAGGGCCATCCTAGTCCTATGCACAGTCATCAGCTAGTGCACCGCCATCAGTGCACCGTTACCAGCAGAGCAGTCGCTGGGGACCAGGATCAGACAGCAGGAGACCCCCTTAGTCAGGTTGCCCAGGAGGGAGGTTCCAAGAGCATAGGAGGGCTCCGTGCCCTATGTGTGGGAGGTTCCATACCGATTCTTGTTATCTGGATATCCTGATGTGCTACGGGTGTGGAGTGAGAGGTCATATTCAACGGGATTGTCGTGCGCCCAGTCAGGGCAGGGGTAGGGGATTTGTTCAGTCATCCGGCTCTTCAGTCACCACATCTTCAGGGTGTCCTCCAGCTCCAGTGGGGCGTGGTGCAGTTAGGGGTAGAGCTCGAGGTAGAGGTGGACCCATCCGGTTCTATGCTTTGAGTGGTCACCAGAGCGCGGAGGCATCTCCAGATGTTGTTACAGGTATTCTGACTGTTCAAGCACTTGATTGTTGCTCTTATTGATCCGGGGTCCTCCTTGTCTTATGTTACCCCGTTTATTGCTTCAAGTTTTGGGATAGAACCCGAACAGCTTCATGAGCCGTTCTCTGTATCGACTCCGGTTGGTGATTCTATTACAGCCGTGCGAATCTATAGGAATTGTATTGTCACGATATGTGGTCAAGTTACCAAGTCCAACCTTATTGAGCGTGGGATGGTAGATTTTGATGTTATTATGGGAATGGACTGGCTTTATTCGTGCTTTGCTAAACTCGTCTGCCAAACTAGAGTCATGAGGCTCGAGTTTCCTAATGAGCCGGTTATTGAGTGGAAGTGAAATGCTGTGGTGCCGAAGGGTAGGTTTATTTCCTACCTTAAGGCCTCGAAGATGATTAAAAAGGGGTGTGTCTATCATTTGGTCCGGGTAGCAGACACCACTTCAGAAGTGTTTGCCCCCGAGTCTGTTCCAGTTGTGAACGAGTTTCTCGAAGTATTTCCGGACGATCTTCCATGAATTCCGCTAGATAGGGAGATCGATTTTGGGATTGATGCTTTGCTAGATATGAAACTGATATCTATTCCACCATAGAGAATGGCGCCAGTAGAGTTTGGGGAGTTAAAGGAGTAGTTGAAGGATTTATTAGAAAAGGGGTTCATTCGGTCGAGTGTGTCGCCGTAAGGCGCTCCGGTTCTTTTTGTCAGAAAGAAGGATGGGTCGCTTCGGATGTGTATCGATTATCGGCAGCTCAACAAAGTCACTATCAAAAATAAGTATCCATTGCCTCAAATAGATGATTTGTTCGATCAATTGCAAGGTGCGAGGTTCTTCTCCAAAATTGATTTACGGCTTGTGTATCATCAGCTGAAGATCAGAGAGTAGGATATTCCTAAGGCCGCCTTCAGGACTCGTTATGGTCATTTTGAATTTTTGGTAATGTCCTTTAGGATGACCAATGCTCCAGCAGCTTTCATGGATCTTATGAACCGAGTTTTCAAGCCATTTATAGACTCATTCGTGATTGTTTTTATTGATGACATCATTGTCTATTCGCGGAGTCGGGAGGATCATGTTAACCATCTTAGGGCAGTTCTGCAGACTCTTCATCAGCACCAGTTGTATGCTAAATTTTAAAAATGTGAGTTTTGGCTAGAATCAGTCACCTTTTTGGGTCATGTTGTTTCTAGAGAAGGGATTCAGGTTGATCCCCAGAAGATCGCGGCAGTGAAAGATTGGCCTAGGCCAACGACCCCGACAGCAATTTGCAGTTTCTTGGGTCTAGCTAGGTATTATCGGAGGTTTGTGGAGGGATTCTCTACCGTCGCCTCCCCATTGACTAAATTGACGCAGAAAGTAGTGAAGTTCCAGTGGTCCGACGCTTGTGAGAAGAGTTTTCAGGAATTGAAGACGAGGTTGACTTCGACACCGGTATTGACCTTGCTAGAAGGTATAGAGGGATTTGCTGTTTATTGCGATGCTTCAAGGGATTTGTGGTTTATTGGTGGAGCGGTATGAAGAGGGGTGTGGCGGACTTCGTGTCTAGATATCCGAATTATCAGCAGGTGAAGGCCGAGCATCAGTGTCCCGGTGGATTAACTCAGCTTATGGAAATACCGACGTGGAAATGGGAAATGATTGATATGGATTTCGTGGTAGGGTTACCTCGCACTCAGCGCAAGTTCGACTCAATTTGGGTGATAGTGGACCGGCTCACCAAATCAACTCACTTCTTGCCAGTCAAGTCCACCGATACCGCAGAACAGTACGCTCAATTGTACACCAAGGAAATAGTCAAACTTCATGGCACTCCAGTTTCTATTATCTCGGATCGAGGGGCCAAATTCATAGCTAACTTTTGGAGAAGCTTTCAGCAAGTTTTGGGTACTCAGGTGAACCTCAGCACGACTTTCCACCCGCAGAATGATGGTCAGGCAGAGCGGACTATTGAGACGCTTGAAGACATGTTGCGAGATTTTGTGTTGGACTTCAAGGGTAGTTGGGATGATCATTTGCCGCTTATCAAATTTGCTTACAATAACAGCTTTCATGCTAGTATCCAGATTGCCCCATTTGAGGCATGTACGGAAGAAGGTGTAAATCTCCGATTGGATGGTTCGAAGTTGGTGAAGCGGAATTGTTAGGGCCAGATCTTGTTCACCAAGCTACGGAGAAAGTTAGAGTCATTCAGGAGAGGATGAAAACTAGAAATCCTACGACGACGTTCGTCGAAGAGAGTTGGAATTCCAGGTAGATGATTGGGTGTTCTTGAAGGTGTCTCCCGTGAAAGGAGTGATGCGGTTTGGAAAGAAAGGAAAATTGAGCCCGAGGTACGTCGGGCCATATTGGATTGCTCAAAGAATAGGACAAGTGGCTTATAGGTTGGAATTGCCCCCTGAATTGTCATTAGTGCACCCGGTGTTCCATGTGTCAATGTTGAAGAAGGTGGTTGGAGATCCATCCGCCATCGTGCCAGTTGAGACCATGGAGGTGAATGAAGAATTATCGTACGAGGAGGTTCCAGTTGCTATTCTTGATAGGCAAGTCAGTAAATTGAGAAACAAAGAGATTGCTTCTGTTAAAGTGTTGTGGCGAAGTCAACGAGTCAAAGAAGCCACGTGGGAAGCAGAGAAAGAAATGAGAGAAAATATCCCTATCTGTTTGAGCAAGTCTAGTAGTGATCGTGCGAACTGTTATCCCTAGGCAATTTGATGTTGTATTCAGATTCGTGCAAAGGCACCCCATTTTCCCCTAATTGCCTTATTGTTGTGACTTCTCAATGCGTGCAAAAATTGTATATGTTGTTATTAATTGGGTAGTGTGCAACCCTTGAAGTAAATGAAAGTTTTGTGAAACTTATGTGATAGGTAAATGATTAATAGTAGTGTAGATTGGTAATGATTAATTGAAATATATATACGGTGCATTGAGGTGATTGTATCGTATGGGACTCACTAAAATGACCTAATTATGTGCAAGTATGTGACACTAATTGAATGATATGCTAATTTTTGATGTAAAGAGAATGAACTATATGTAGTTGTCAAAGTGATTGGATATGTGCAAGTGTTGAGGTAATGAATTGTATACCAGTTGTAGGAATAACAGAAATTGTGTAATGATGCTTGGATATGTGTTTCGGGGGCTCTCTGGGAGGTAAATAGGTCTAAATACAAAGGAAACTCTGGCGAAATTTCCTGAAAATATTGGAGTTAGTGTAAATCTGGAAGTTTGCATATCATATTTTCAAAACCAAACGATTTCCAAAATCCTCATTCGAGGACGAATGATTTTAAGGGGGGGAGGATGTAAAGACCCATAAAATTTCATGTTTAAAATAACACCCGAACAAGTCCTCAAGTGGTTATAACTGTAGAAATTCTTAAAGCGGACCTTAATTGTATAAAAGTACCCCGGATTTGAAAAAATAATTTTCCAGAAATTGGGTGTTATGCGACGCACTATGCGATCGCATAACGTGTATGCGGACCACATAGTGGTCGCATACATGGGCAGAATAACTTCCCAATTTGAGGACAACTATGCGGTCCATTATGCGATCGCATTTCGGTTCTGCAGAACACATAGTTGTCGCATTCTTGCCTTTTTTTTTGTGAGGGAGGTTATGCGACTCACTATGCGATCGCATAACGTGTATGCGGACCACATAGTGGTCGCATACCTGGGCAGATTGTTTTCAATTTTGGCCCACCTGGATGGCCATTCTGCGACCGGTCTGCGGACCGCATGTTAGGAATGCGATCGCATTCTCGACCGCATTCCTATGTCGGGCTCCTAATTTTTCTAATTTTAAAACCCGACCCCCAGTTCATTAAAACACCCCACCCCTTCATTTTGACAAGTTTTCTGAACAAAATAGAGAGAAGGAAAGGAGAGTTCTTGAGAGAGAAAGTGGTTCTTCCATCAAATTGATTTTCAAAGTCCCCCAAGCCTGATATTTCAAGTAATCTCCTTCTTCCTCATTCTAGCAGGTAAGGGTTCCCAACCCTTTTTCCATTAATTTTCTGATTTTAAACGAAGGGAGGATTATCATAGATTGATTCTTGAAAATATTAACTAAGACCTTGCATGCATGTTTAATAATGGTGTTAATCTAGTAAGAGGGAGTGGGTTGGGGTAAATTTCACAAAGATGGGGTTGGTAATCTAATGGGGTCACATAGTGTTCGGCAAGATGCTTAAGAAAGTCCGAATTGTATGCATGATTTCCAATTCTGAGTGAATATGTTTAATTGTGAACTAGATTGACGGTACTAGTCGGTTCGGTGATTTGTGAGTAAAAGTTAAAAGGGGATTTCGACTCCAGGTATATATGGCTAACTTTAACCCTTGTAGAATCCCCTTGTTGTGACGAGCATACGTTATGTGTACCTTGTATGAAAATATGTGAACTGATTGTCTTAGTGATTTCCACATTACTGTGTTATATGAGATTGTGAAGGTGATTGATGTGCCCACTTTATTATGTGCAAAGCTTGTAAGTTCTTGACGGTGTTGACAAGAAAGCATGTGTTAGTGAATGACGGAATGTTAATGTGCCCCAAATGTGGGAATGTATTACTGACTAATGAGAATCATTGTGCCTTGATCCCAAGTAAATGAATTGTTAATGTGAATTTGTGATCCTTGAAAGGAAGGCCCTTGTGATGAAATTGTTTGGTGTTGTTGTTGAATTTGTGTTCCTTGAAGGGAAGGTTCTTGTGGTGAAATTATTTGGTGGTGTTGTTCTGAAATATGAATTGTCAGGTGGGATCGGGTTGCGCGCCGCAACATGAAGTAATAAAGTGGGGGTTGTGGTGATAAGGGTGGCCGAGGTAATAAGGGTGGAAATGTGATCATTATCACTATTGATATGAAATTTGTGAATGTGGTGGTGTTGGAAAGGAAGAAGGGGAAATTGTGAAATTGTTGACTTTGGTTGTTTCTTCCCATGTGCATTGATTATTGGTTCTATTACTGTCTTTTATCTGTGTATTGTTTGATTGTACTTGGGATAAAGTTTGTTAATACATACTAGTACTATTCCACAGTACTAACGTCCCTTTTGTCAGGGGCGCTACATCTTGTATATGGATGTAGGTGGTACCATAGCAGGTAGCTCAGCCCGCCGTTAGTGGTACCTCTCATTTATCTCTTCAGCAGTTGTGGGGAGCCCCTCTTCTCCTCGGGGCCGTGTGTGCATTATACCACCCTCTTTTGCTTATGTTTTAAAAGTATAGTCGGGGCCTTGTTACCGGAAAGTTATGTAAAATCCCTAGTATTCGTAGAGGCTCCGTAGACATGATGTGGGTGTATATATGTATTTTCGGGTAGTAACAGTATGTACTCGGAACCGTGGATCATGTTGGAAAGTTATGAAAGTATTATGTGTGTTTGTATATCAACCGTTGAAATGCTAAAAGAGGAAACAAATGGAGATATGTTGTAAAATGTACTTTGAAACTAAAATCGGCTAAGTCACGCGAAATAATGCATGTTATGAACGCGGGGTAATACGTTGGGCAGGAAAGGCAATCCAGGTCCGCTTGACTGGGTTCACCCGGTTAGGCGCCGGTCTCGTCCCTCAATTTTGGGGCGTGACAGGTAGAGCCAGTGGCAATTTTGGATCGTCGGGTCAGGAAGTTGAGGTCTAAGGATATAGCATCAGTGAAGGTGCAATAGAGAGGTCATCTAGTGGAGGAGGCTACTTGGGAGACCGGGCGGGAGATGCAGAGCAGATACCCTCACTTGTTTGAGACTCCAGGTATGTTTCTAGACTCGTTCGAGGATGAACGTTTGTTTAAGAGGGGGAGAATGTAACTACTCGGTCGGTCGTTACGTAGAATCTGCATTATATTTACTTTTATTTCCTTGTCATAGGTTGGTTATATTGTTTATGATGTGTTAGAGTCAGTTGGCTCGGGTTCGGAATGGGTGTAGTGAGAATTGAGACACTTAGTCTCTAAAAATAGCCTTATAGTTTGAAAATTCAATTGAGAGTTGACTGATTGGTAAACGACCTTGGAATGTGGATTTTATGGTTCGGATAGATTCGTTAGGTGATTTGGGACTAATGAGTATGTTCAGAATGTTTTTGTGATGTTAGTTTTTGGTGATTTCCGGCCGGTAATGGAAAATAGGTTATCGGAGTCGGAATGGAATTCTGGAAGTTGGAACAGGTTCGTAATGTCATTTTGGATATGTCTACAAAGTTTCAGATCAATCGGAGGTGTTTTGGATAGTTTCGGCATCGTTGGTGGATTTTAGAAATTTCAATGTTCATAGGTTTGAATTCAATGTGATTTTGGTGTTTTTGTGTTGTTTTTAGTATTTTGAAGGCTCGACTAAGTTTGAATGATGTTATGGGATATGTTGGTAGGTTTGGTTGAGGTCCCGAGGGCCTCGGGTGTATTTCAGATGCTCAAACGAGCACTTTTGGGCTTAAAGAATTGCTGGTTTTCTGGTGTTACAGCAGCTGGTGTCCCTTCATCACGATCGCATGTCTATTGCTGCGATCGCGTAGATTAAATTGAGGCCAGACCAATTAAGCGAATCGCGATCGCAAGGATAGGAGTGCGATCGCGTAAGGTGAGCGGCTTAAGCAGTGCTATCGCGTGGCCTAGTTCGCGATCGCGTACAGTTAGAGAAGCGCGTGGTGGAGGTGGCCAGTGTTCTTCGCGATCGCGTGTGTTGGTTCACGATCACGTGGTTTAAGGTCCTGTTGAATTGCGATCGCGTGGGTTGTTCCGCGATCGCAGAGAAGAAAAGCCTGGGCAATATAAATTAAACCCATCCGCGACCTTTGCCCACTTTTCCTCCATTTTTGAAAAGGAATAGAGCTTTTGGAGCTATTTTGAAGAGGGAAAATTATTGTTCTTCATTGAGGTAAGGATTCTGGACCCTATAACTCGATTATATGTAATTAAGGACCAAATTAACAGTGTTTAATTGGGGAAAATCGGTAGAAAAAGGTGAAATTAGGGCTTGAGTTTAAGAGAAGTGTTAGGGATGATTTGAGGGGTCAAACGGACTCCGATTTTGGAGTTTTTTATATGTACGGACTCGTGAGATGATGTGGATCGTTTTGGTATAAAGTTTGTCGAGTTCCGAGATACGGGCTCGGGGGTCGGGTTTTGGCTAATTTCGGGTTTTGTGCTAAAATTGATATTTTTCAATTGGAATTCATTCCCTTAGCATAATTTGATGTGAAAATCTGATCTTGATAGATTTGGAGCACTCGGAAGTTGATTCGTGAGGCAAGTGTGTTGTAGAGTAGCTTTTCGGGCAAGTTTGAGGTAAGTAGTATCTTTAAATCCTGTTCCGAGGGTATGAAACCTCGGACTTTGCATCCTTTCACGGATTTGGAGTGACGCACACGGGGCGTGCACGAATTGGAAATTTGAAAAAATGTTCCTTTTTAGGCAACTATTGAGTTGCGAAACCGCTTTTTAAGCATATGTTTTACAGTATTACTATGATTTGATATATTTGGTTTGTAAGCCATGTTTGGGGCCTAGTGCCGATCTGTTTTAATCCTTGGGGGCTATTTTACTGATATTCCTCACTTGGAAACTATGATTTTACACTCAGTCTTTCTTGCTAAATTATTTTGACACTCATAGTTTATTGATATTATTTCTTGAAATGAAATACTGTTTTGAGTCGAGAACGTTGTTTTATTTATGGGCCGAGTGGCATGTTGAGAGTGTCTGATTGAGTGAGGCCGAGGGCCAATGTTGTGAGGATGTTATGATATGAGAGAGGCCGAGTGACTAAGAGATGATTGATGTCATGATTTGGCTTGTTTATAGCGCTTGGGCTATAGGAGCCCCTCCGAAGTCTGTACATACCCCCAGTGAGCGCATGTACCTACTGAGTGCGAGAGCCGAGTGACGAGTGATTGGGAGGTATGAGTGACAGTGAGGTTGTCGAGGGGCTGATGCTGAGTGAATGTTACTGAGTGATGGTGAGGTGCTGAGTGACTATTTATGAGTGATGATTTGGCCCGAGGGGTGATTTATAATGACATTTACTGAGCTTTGATTATGATTCATTTCATCTTTCACACTGATATTTTTTGGGAGTTTCACTGAGAAACATTGGAAAATATACTTGTTCAAAGGATTTTTATGGAAATTGGTTTTCAAACATATGTACTAAATGTATACTTTATTGAGACTCGCGATTTTACTACTTGTGGATTAGTGTTTTGTTGCTGTGTGTTTCTTATCTTCAGACTTGATTTATTTTCATTACTACTAAGTTGGCGTACTCATCATTACTCCATGCACCCCTGTGTGCAGATCGAGGTACTGGTTCTGAGCAGTAGTTATCTGTGACCGTTCGACGTCTGCTTTTGGGATTTAGAAGTAGTTGTCCAGCGTCCGCTGCTTCTCCATTTCCCTTCCTTCATTAGTATTAGTATTTTATTCTGAGACATTGTTTATGACATAGCAGTGTTAGTTTATTCTTAGATGATCGTGATCAGTTGACTCCAGTTCTGGGGGATTGTTTAGACTGTCGGATCTTATTATGTTTTGTTAAAGACTTAGAAAAAATTTATACTCATTTTGCTGATTATTAATGATTTTGAGAAATTATATTAAAATAAATGTGTAGTTATGTGATGGTCGACTAGCCTAGTTCCATGATAGGCGCCATCACGACCTGTTAGGATTTGGGGTTGTGACATCTATGATAGTACAATTGGTTTTATAAATGACCCGTAATAGGTGCCTTAACTCACCTTAAATCATTCGGTGGCGACTCTTCAACTCTTTATATCCTTTTTCCCAAAAGGAAACGAGTTGTACCAATATTGTCGAAAACCTTGACTATCCGCAAGCAGAGAAAAAAGGGGGCGCGACCACCTACATCCATTCAAAGTTTTAGCGCCCCCGAAAAAATGGACGTCAGTACTGTCGAATAGTACTAATATGTACAGCTAAATACCATCCCAATAGAATGAACAATAATTACAAAGGGAAAGGGAGTCATGTGATCAATAAGAGCATCAAACAATACTAAAACATCAAGTAAGGGTCACATAATATGTCAATCAAATTTCATCTTATTAAGTTGGTAATCTTTTAATGCCATGTGCCACTTTCCACAATACCACAGTGTTCTTACACAGAGTCCGATCTCGACCCGATTGGCTAGGTCATCTCAATTGAGACATCAATCATATCCATATTTCAATCATCAATTCCAGCACAATTTCCACCATGTGTGCGACATGGCGTCCGATCACGGCCCCATCGGCTAGGCTATCTCAATTGAGACAACCATCCTTTCAATCAATCATCTCACTTTACATTTCCTTCGCATCCTTTGATACATTGGCATGAGGGGCCTCATTTATTAAATCGTTCTTGGCTCTTGGCCATAATTTACATTTTCAAGTTTTCCCTTTTTGGACATTCAACATTATTATCTTATCAATAGAAACAAGGTATTTCATTCAAGACTTATTTGCACACCGGAGAAATTTGGATTCTAGAGCACATAGAGGCTTTTCACACAATTTGACATAAATATATTTATTTGAATTTTACTTGAAGTATAAGCACTTGTAGCACATATTCCATATATTTAATACATTCCCAAATGTTAAATAACATGATGAAGGCTCGGGAACATATAGGGAACCTATATCTATCAACGCAAGCACGTTTGGAATAGCAAGTTTTACACGGTCAATTTGGGACTTATGCCGATTTCACGAATCACCAAGGGTTCAATTCTAAGAAGAGAGGGTTTTAGCCATACATACATCAATTGAGCTTTCCTTAATTTGTACAGTAATTCTGGAACCCTTAGCACCTTCAATCTATTTTAGGGGTACAAAAAGTTGAATAAAAAATTAGAAGGATGATCAAGATTGTAGCTCACTTGAGCATTCTATAAACACTATGTGTTTATTGAGGTTTTACGGTCCTTTTCATCAAAGATTACACCAACCCATTCCCCTTTTTTTCCTATCTTTGCTTTAAAATTCTCTATTTTTGATTTACAACTCCCCCACAGCTTCTACGAACACGTGCATGCAATATGATCACCCCTATTCCCAGGAATTATCCCCCTAATGCCCATTATAGATATGTTTTGAAACGAAGAGCTGGGGTGATGAAATATTACCTCTTAGGATGAATATTAAGATTCCTCACTTGAATATCTTTAAAGATTTAGCAAGATTTGATGGATATTAGTGTGAAGGTTGATATCTCTCTCTAAGAACTCTTTCCCTCACTCTAGAACATCAGAAAAATAGCTCAAAATGGTGTATGATATGTGTTTTTAAATGAATAGTGTTGGGTTTAAAGATTAGAAAATAGGAGCCCCGACACAGATCTGCGGTCGCATATGCGATCGCATAATGCTTATGCGGTCCACAAAAGGGCCGCATAATTGGCCCCAAACCCAGGCATTTTTCTGCTTCGTTATGCGACAAGTTTGCGGTCGCATAATGCACCGTAGAACTCCCACATGGCAAGTCTCAAAGGCAAAAATGCAATCAATGTGACCCGCATAATTGTTCTACGATCGCATAATGGGCAGCAAAAATAACATCAAAATTGGCCAAAAGGGCTGCCTCACTCTACGGCCACAGAAATGCCCTTTTTCTGCAAAATATTTTCCTTAACTCTTAGCGCATTTTTCAATCCAAAAAGTCCAAATCGCGGCAAGCTTTCTACGCCTAGCTCGGCGTCACAGATTCCCGGTTTTTTGGAAACAAATTACAGGGCCTTACATACAAATACCTATGCATTACACGACATTTATAAGCATGTGCAAGACATTATAATTGATTTAGGATTTACAAAGTTAATTAGACTTACAGGTTGAATTCTTTATTCCATGCTTCATCTATGTCTTTTATGTACTGATTTTCATGCCTTACATACTCAGTACAATATTCATACTGACGCCCTATTTTTTGGGGCCTGCGTTTTATGCCCGCATGTGCAGGTAGACAGGCTGAAAGTCCCCCCTTCTTAGGATCCTTGATCAGCAAGAGTTGGTATGCTTCATTTGATCCTAAGCTTCTTTGAGTTTTGGTATGATGTGTTTGTAAATATATATGGGTAAATCGTCGTAGCACTAAATCTTAGTACTCCCCTAAAAGGGGAAATATGAAGTGATGTTGCATTATGTCAGAATTAAGTGGTTCTAGTAACTATGGAATGGTAAAGGGAATAATGCCAAAAAAATGAGAAAGGAAGGAGATTGAACTTATCTAAATCCTACAGATAGGCCACAATTCCACAACATTATGCAAGCAGAACATCAAGTAAAGGAAGTAACAGTTCATGCGAGAGTTAAGTTAAGACAAAGGAAATAACCCAAGAAAGATTACGCGAAATATTGATATGAGAATGGGAGAACGAGTAGTTAGTTGTTGAGTCAAGAAGAGCCTAGTTATGGCTAGACACGAGGTTACAGACAAATCGGCAGATCATGCACGATAAACACAGTGAACCCCAACATGGGGAATTCAGTCTCGCATATATGACATTGTAATACTTGGGATATTCAGATAGGAGTTGGTGTCGTTAAAGATATTGTATGAGTATTACAAAAATAAAAGAAATTGCCATTGAGAAAATAGACAAAATATTATTTAGAAGCAACCCTATAAGCACAAGGGCAGGGAAATAGGTAACTACGGATAATTATAGGCGAGGAAGAATATCAAAAACTCCGTGGAGTATACGATGTAATAAGCTCACAACTTTACAAAGAGGCACATGGTCTTCCCTAACTATTACAATGAATGACTAGCTGAGGCAATAAGGAAGAAGGCTTCAACCTAAGCACACTGACCTAAAGAGGAAATGGTCTTGTAACAATGGACTAATAACAACATTTTATGCACCCCATAAAAAAGTGGCACCTATCGTGGCTAATGAATGGGAAAAAGAAAAAAATCAAAAGGTTATTCAAGATCATATGGGTTGTATGGAATTCAAATATGTGTGGGCACTAAGATAAGCTAAGTATGCACGCAACAAGAGGGCAGAAAGACCAAGTAAAGTAATAGCATGCATTTAAAGAATGTTGAGAAGGAACGAAAGGAATTATTTGATCAATGATCCAGAGATAATTGCATTGTGAACGCACATAAGATTTCAGAGTATTATCCATACAGCATATATGTTGACAATCATACAGCCGTAGAAGATTCCGGTATAAGTTAAAAGAAAGAATTGAGTCCAGGTCATAGACAAAGGATTTAATTGTTAGAAGATTGTATCATGGAGTATGATTATTGGACGCAGAAAATTATAGACCTCGTGATTGAGAACATTGCAGGATCACTCTTAATATCATATGTACAAGAGAGATAGTTGTCACGCCCCAAAACCGGGGAGCGCGGCCGACGCTCAGCCGAGTAAACCCCACTGAGCAAGCATGTTAGATTTTATTCTACCCAAATTCATCTTTTAATAAAGAGGATATGTACTCCATTGATCATATTTTGAAAATATTTCATTAACAACTTTGATTTTGTTTTCATTAGCAGTTTCAACCATAATATCCAAAATATTACAATTTTTATAGATATTATGAAAAACATGTTTGCCAAATACCAATATTTCTAACTAAATTCCCAATATCAAACACCACACACAACTTGTCTACGGAGCCTCTAAATACAACTGAAGAGTAATGTGGAAATGCCAGCAACACCTCAAAATACAAATTACATTATAAACAAATGATACAGGACCCCAAAATGAAGTGGAGCTCACCAAGTCGGCGGAAAAGAGGATGCGCCACTAGCTGCGACCAACACTGTCTGCTAGGCAACCATCTACATCCATTTAAAGATGTAGAGCCCCCGACAAAAGGGATGTTAGTACTGTCGAATAGTACTAGTATGTAAAGCTAAAAGTCCTCTATCAAAATAGAATAACCATACAAGAAAAGGAAAGTCATAGAAACAACAAGTCACAGCCAATAATATCAAAATACGAGAGTAATACACATTTTTAGTTGGGAGATCTTTAGCACCGATAATACCAAAGTTCACGATACCACTGCCCACAATACCGCTGCTCACAATGCCACTATTCACAATGTCACTGTACTCTTGGCACGGAGTCCGATCACGACCCGATCGGCTAGTTCATATCATTAGAGACATTCTCTACAATCTCAATTCCCGTTTTAATTTAGAATTCAATTTCCAGCACAATACCACCATGTGTGCGGCATGGCATCCGATTACGGCCTGATCGTCTAGGCCGTCTCACTCAATACATTCCAATTTCCATCAATCATCTTGTATACGGCTTAAATCGGAGAGTCCTATTTTATGTCCATTATGGCACTCCGTATCCCGTCCTCTAAGAGCTCGGAGCATAGTTCGGGTTTTGGCACTAAGGGAGCATATCGAGGATTCCCTGTGCTTGTCCTCGGGACAGTATTAATCAGCGAACACCATGGAAAGGCGGGAAAGTCCCAAGGGCACGTGGTTAGAGCTGACAACGTCGGCAAGAATAATACAAGTCTGTACCGGACCATTAAATAGTTGTACTAGCTGTATTTCTTTGTAATAATTACACATGTGCTATAGTGGGATTCCCCCTCCTATATATAGGGGACCCTTGCCATTTTGTGGGCGCACGATATTTAATACAAGAACATTCTCTGCTCTCTAACTTAAACATACTCTACAATTGTTCCATTGATTTACTACTTTCATTTATTGTGTTTCAATCATTTTTCTTCATTTATTGCTCATTATTGATTGTAAAAGGTTATCCTCGAGGCCCCTTAAGCTGTTATTTCATCATCGATCGCCCCTATTTAGGCATACTAGCTCGACCTCGAGGCCCAGCTTCAACTAGCTCGAGACCTCATCTTACAACTGTTTGGTTTGCACAACCCCATTATCCTTTGCTCTTATCTCATTTATGTAACTCACACTTAGTATCTACTGCCCAACAACTAGTATTAAAATAAATCACATATTTTTAGAACCACAAAATCAAATATAATTGTAATTACCATTTTCAAGGTAAACAGTTTGGCGCCCGGGCTAAAAATAATAGTGATTGTTTTAGTGCTGGTTTACTGAAAAACACAAGTTATTCTTCACACTTTTTCTTGTTCAAGAATCTTTGATTTTAGGTCAAAATGTCTAACTGAATGCACATGAAAACAACGGTCCTGAGGACCATGGAGAGAACGGTATAGCTGTTTTAGGCATTGGTGTACCACTGCAAAACCTGGAGGACGCACTAGCACCAATCCCCGTGGATGTGGGATCACGCAACGCCCAGCAAGTCGATATAAGCTCATATACCAACGGGAGTATACGCCGGGGAAACCAACATAAAGCACAAAAAACTACATCCCGGGAGGAAAGGGAAGTTAGCCTTCACATCATTTTTGAAATGTTACATGCACCACAATTAGCAATTGCTCTGATACAAAGCCATAATAAAACTCCAAGCACAACAGCACCAAAAATGGCTCCTCGAGTCGAACAGGCACCATAGAGATCGAGCAACCACGGGTCAGCAGCCGACCCCGCTATTATGAAGATGCTAGAGGACCTCACAAAGAGGAATGAATTCGGTGAAAAAAAGTTAGAAACTAATGACAAAAAGGTGGAGACCAACAACTCGAGGGTCGATCAGATCCCGGGTGCACCCCCTGATTCTGAAAGGTGTAGATTCAAAGAAGTTCGTGCAAAAGCTATTCCCATTGAGTGCTGCTCAAAATCCCATCTCGAAGAAATTCAGAATGCTCGATCTCTCGAAGTACAACGGGACCTCGGACCCCAACAAGCACATCACTGCTTACACTTGTGTTGTAAAAGGAAATGACCTGAAGGACGACGAGATTGAATCCGTCCCGTTGAAAAAATTCGGACAAAACACTATCAAAGGGGGCCATGATGTGGTATCACAACTTATCCCCGAACTTAATAGACTTGTTTTACATGCTGGCACACTTTTTATAAAGGCACATGCCGATTCCATCAAGGTTGCTACAAGGAAATCCAACGTATTCAAAATCAAACAAAGAGAAAATGAGATGCTAAGGGAATTTGTATCTCGCTTTAAAATGGAGCGAATGGAATTACCACCAGTCTCGAATGACTGGGCAGTGCAGGCCTTCACTCAGGCTTGAACAAACGGAGCTCGATAGCTTAGAAGCAGCTAAAGAAAAACTTGGTTGAGTATCCCGCCGTAACTTGGGTGGATGTCCACAACTGAAATCAGTCAAAGATCAGGGTCGAGGATGACCAATTGGGAGCCACCTCGGGCTTAGTGTATTCTAGCAAGCTCTTAGCGAAGGAATCAAGGTTTCCAGAGAGATAATCGAGGCAAAGCAAGGAAAGGTACCAACCGTACACAGAAGACCAAAGAAATGCCCCAGGGCGCAATATACCTCGAAATGATCAAAGGATGGATTGAGGTCAGAATTCTCGGGGACTCGTGAACAAAGCCAGGTTCGACAGACACATAGGGTCGCTGGAGGCACCCTGGTTATCTGAGTGCAAATTCAACATTGAAGTTTTAGACATCGTATCTGCCGTAGGTAAAATCAAAGATATCAGGTGGCCAAAACCCATACTATTAGATCCTTCGCAAAGGAACCCTAACCTGGGGTGCGAGTTTCACGGCACACATGGCCATAGGAACAAAGACTGCAGAAAGTTCTGAGAGGAAGTAGCGCGACTAATCAACAAAGGGCATCTCCGAGAGTTCCTCAGCGACCGAGCTAAAAACCAATTTTGGGAAAGAGAGGCGAACAGGAAAAATGAAGCAAAAGAACCGCAGCACGTCATCCACATGATCATTGGAGGAATCGACTTCCCACAGGAACCCACTGTCAAGCAAACAAAAATATCCATCACTGGGGAAAACGAACTCGAAGTTACATACCCGAGGACGCTCTCACATTCGGCGAAGAGGACATCGAGACCCTGTCTCAACGACGCATTGGTAATCTCTTTTCTTTTGAATAAATTTAAAATTAAACGTGTACTCGTGGATCCAGGTAGCTCCACCAACATAATCAGGTCGAGGGTGGTAGAACAGCTCGGGCTGCTCGACCATGTCGTGCCCTCCTCTTGGGTTCTCAATGGAATTAACATGGCGAGCGAGACAACGAGAAGGGAGATCATCCTCCCGGTCAACGTGGCCGGTACAACCCAAAATACCAAGTTTCATGTCATCAAAGGGGACATGAGGCACAATTCCTTGCTTGGAAGGCCATGGATACACTGCATGAGAGCAGTAACGTCAACCCTCCATCAAATGATGAAGTTTTTGACAAAGGATAGAATAAAAATGGTATACGGGGAGCAGCATGCAGCAAGAGAGATGTTCGCAGAGCCACATGTGGCACCGGAATCGACGCTCTACATCGAAGGTGCCAAATGGCAAGCAAACAACCAAGTAGCAATCACATACAACGTTCGCAGCTGCACACGAGTGAACGAAGCAAGGACCGTGCCGCGTCCTCGGAATAAGCAGATGAAGCATATCGAGGTTCAAACGCCATTACTGTTAAGGTATAACCCTCTCCCTTTTCATTTATGTTTTTGTCACGCCCCAAAACCAAGGGACACGACCGGTACTCGACCAAGTAGCCCCAGTCAAGCGGACCTGGACTCCTTTTTCCCTCCCACGTATTACTCCGAAGTTTCTGATGTACATTATTCAATTATAATTAAGATGCATTCTCAATGTCCGAAATTATAGAATAGAATTCTGTCATTTCCAACATGTGATACAATACTTACACAATATACAGAACACATAGTTTTACTTTACGTTGTCTACAAGTCATACTGCCCAAAATACATAAGTACATAACCCATATTTCCTGTCTACGGAGCCTCTAAGAGTAAGAAGGAGTTATACATATAATACTCGCCGGTAACAAGGCTCCGGCTATACCTTACACGAATACCAAATAGAAATCTAGAAGAAAAGGTGGCATGAACCACAGTGGGCCCCGGGAGGAGAGGGGCTCACCAAAACAACTGATAGGACGAAGAGGAGGCACTACTGTCGGTCTGCTGGAGTACTTGCTATAGAACCACCTACAATCATCACAAGAATGTAGCGCCCCCGGCAAAAGGGACGTCAGTACATTTGAATTGTACTGGTATGTATGAACAAACTTTACTCTAAGTAAACTCAATAATGCACAGGCAAGAGACAGACAGAGAGTCACACAATTACTGCACAAGACATAGAAAGACACACAATGGAAGTTCCACAATTTTCACTTCATCATAATCACAATTTCAATTCCACCCTTGTCCCTTCTCACATTTCACCCTTATTTCTCCTGTTGCGGCGTGCAACCCGATCCCACCTGACAATTTGTTGCGGCGTGCAACCCGATCCCACTTGAAAATTTGTTGTGGCGTGAAACCCGATCCCACCTGACAATTTTTTGCGGCGTGCAACCCGATCCCACCTGACAATCACAATCACACCCTTATCACTTCTCACATATCACCCTTATCTCCCCTGTTGCGGTGCGCAACTTGATCCCACCTGACAATCACATCTCATATCAACGATGACAAGTCACAATTCAATCACAGAAAACTTCAGCAATAAGGACACAGCTTCTTTACATAGCCTTTAGCATATACATTCATACTCTTGGATTCATTATCCTTCTAGCACCGTTTTTCATAGCATGGTAGTGTGGTGGTCAACTAAAGACAGACAAGTAGTACACTTCTCACTTCAACATAATTTGGACAACCAGTTAAACATATTCATAACAATACATGTACCGTATGCTCGAACACCACAAGTGATTTTACAAAGATTAAAGTTAGCCATACATACCTGGAGTCGAGTTTCCCTTTTTAATTTCTATTGCAATTCACCGAACCGCCTAGCACCGTCAATCTAGTTCACAATGCAACATATTTACCTTAGAATTAGGAGTCTCGAATTCATTTGAGCATTTTATCAAACACTAAGTGATCCGTTAGATTGACTAAACCCTTTTTTAGTGAAAGATTACTCTACTTGCCTCCCTTTACTAGGTTAGGGAAGATTATTCACATGCATGCAAGGTCCCATCTTTTCACCCTCAAGAACCAACCTATGTGTGTTTTATTCTTAGTTAAATCCCTGGAATTTGAGAAAAGTAGGGTGAAGGCTTACCTCTTATGATGAAGAAGATGACTATTACTTGATAAACTTCCAAGCCCGGGTAGAGATGGAGGACCAATTTGGGGAAAATGAGGACTTCACCCTCTAGAACCCACTCTCACTTCTCTCTATTTGTTCAGAAAACTTGTTAAAATGAAAGGGGCAGGGGTTAAATGAAACTGGGGTCGAGTATAAAAATTTAGAAAATTAAAAGACCGTGTCGAATATGCGGTCAGGAATGCGATCGCATTCCTGACATGCGGTCCGCATATTGGACCGCAGAATGGCCCCCAGGTGAGCCAAATTTTGAAAACATTCTGCCCGGGTATGCGACCACTATGCGGTCCGCATACACGTTATGCAATCGCATTATGCGTCGCATAACACCCCTTCAGTTGGGCAGTGATCTGCCCGTGTATGCGACCACTATGCGGTCCGCATACACGTTATGCGATTGCATAGTGCGTCGCATAACACCCAATTTCTGGAAAAATTAAGTTCTTTCAAATCCCGGGGTATTTTTACAAAATCAAGGTCTGTTTTAAGAATTTCCACAGAGATAACAACTCGAGGACTTATTCGGGCATTATTTTAAGCAAGAAATTTTACGGTCTCTTAACAGTTTTACACTAACTTATGTGCAGGTATTCGATTGAGAAAAATCGAAGCACCCTCCAGCTCGAAGACTTTAGGTTTTAAATCATGCGTTGCACTTTTTTTCCCTCACATCGGATTTTATCGCAAATAGGTTTTACCGACGAGGTTTTTAATGAGGAAACATCCATATGTTACCTAAGGAGAACTCATCAAGTATTCAAGCTTTCTCTTCGATCAACCTAAAATACTGGGGGGCATCCCCCCGGGTGATCACCCTCTCGAAGAAATTGAAATATGCCAAAGAAGGTCTTGGCAGGAGAAGGATGTATTAGATCAAACAGTCGAATGAACCGTGTCCGCGTAGAATTATTGAACCCTCGATGGCGAAACATGTAAGCTTGTACCAAGTAATAAAAGGAGTATCTTTTATCACCAAAGCACTTCATGTTTCGAAGAAGTTTCTTGTTCTCGCAAGAAACGTCCCTAGGTCCGAAAACGCCCGAATACTCAGAATCGTAAGCCCTCAATAAGGCAACCCTAAGCTCATAAGCCCTCGAATAGGCAACATCGAAGTACAAGCCCTCAACGTGGCAACGTAAAAAATGTAAGCCCTTTATGAGGCAACGCCGAATCTGTAAGACCTCGATGAGGCATACTCAACAATATAAGCCCTCGATGAGGCAACATAAAAAATGTAAGCCCTCCATGAGGCAACGCCAAATCTGTAACCGAGCCACCAAGAACTCGAACCCATGAGACCTCCATGAGGCAATGTCTTAAAAGACCTCCATAAAGCAATATCAAAATTATAAGACCTCCATGAGGCAACACCAAATTAATAAGACCTCCATGGGGCAACTCCAAATCTGTAACACCTTAATGAGGCATGCCCAAATTTGTAAGACCTTTAAAAGGAATAACCCCGATATTAAGGCCAAGGTTATATATTCGAACTTGTAAGACCCCTAAAAGGGAATACCCATAGATGCCGAGGTTATCTCACCCGGGGACTAAAAGGCTACAGCCAAACACAATGACCATGGTCATTATGCTCCGGCCAAACTAACGCGACTCGAAGACGTCCGACCGTCGCCACAAAATCACAGGCCTTCAATTACACCTAAAATACTTCGAAAAGAACCGGTTAATCAGGCCCTGGACATAAGAAAATAAGTTTCGATCATATCAGCTCCAAACAATGAAAAGGCTTCAAAACAATCAGCCTCCGAGCGAACCTCCCGAGGTGCTCATCTGTCGTCACATATCAGCTCATAATCGAGGTTCTTATCGAGCCATCGAAGAATCGGACGAACACAAAAACTTCAAAAGTCTTTAACGAGGGAAAACTATAGCCATATTACAGGTCATACCGACCCAATGCGTAAGAGCCTGAGCGCAGCCTAAAAGAACCTCAGGGCTGATCTAAAACAAGCCTAAGGGGCAACGCGTAAGAGCCTCAAGGCCGATTTAAAAACCTAAGGGTCAACGAGCCTGAGTCAAAATTTGACTCGAGGACTGAGCCTTAAGCGGTTAACCATCAACTACTACTCATCGAGCACCAAACCCCAAGGGTTCCATTTCGAAGTCCAACTCATCAGACCAATTATTGATGAGCATCAAAATGTGAAGCAAAAATAAAGACACAAGCAAGTGGAAACTTATATAAAGGTAAAACCGGAAGGTTTCTTTTTATAAATGTAATGATACAAGGATACATTTATAATGCTCTCTGAGAGACCTATACAAAGAATCAGAAAGAAAAAGCCTAGTCTATTTTCCCCTCGGGGAATACGGCTCCATCGGCCTCCTTGGGACCATCTCCCTCATCGGCCTCTTCCTCATTATCTTCGGCATCGGATACAAGGAACTAGGCGTCGTACTCATCCACCTTAGCTTGTTCTATATTCTTCAAGAGATCAAAGCCCCTAGCATGGATCTCCTGGAGGGTTTCCCTCCGGGATTTGCATCGGGCATATTCACTGCTTCTACTCTCTCAATCGAAATCCCCCCTCAGCTTCATGCGAGCTTCGGCAACACCTTTTATATAGACGACCACCTTCTTATCGGCCTTCGACCGAGCCTCTTCGGCTTCAGCTCGAGCATCCACAACCTCGACCTTAATCTTTAACAAAATAAATTCGAGCTTAGCAACTCTTCTTGTTTGAAACGAGCTATTTTCTCGAGCATTGCGAAGCTGTATCTCGAGGGCATAGACCTTAGCCAAATAATTCTTTTTGGTCGCAACATGGGTGTCTATTTGAGCCCTTAGCTCATTGCACTCATAATTTGCCTGACCGACTTTGCCCCAAAGGCGTTCCAGCGCCTCTGTCTTTTTCTGCAACTGAAATACCAAAGAGTTAGCTTTTTAAAGATGGAGAAGTAAGCTTGTGTACCCTCAAAATAAAGGTTACCTGTCTCTCGAGGTTGCCCTCATGATCATGGCTTCGATCCTACTCTGATCGAAGATATATCAAATTTATTGCTCTCTTATCATGAAGAAGCTTGATGGGTTTCTCCACATCCAAGGCTTTTCGCAAAAATGCAAAGCTGAAAAACCAAAAGGTTACCAAAGCTTACCACATAACAGAGTCGCTGAGCCTCCTCGAAAGTCGAGCGTGCCTCTCCTTGTCTCATCTCATCGGCCCTAGTTTACCACCCCAAGAGAGAATATGGTCATTCGTGACTTTGCTTAATTTAGGCGGCCCTTGACCTCGAACACCCCTCGAAGTAGCTTCGAGGGAAGAAGAAGATAGTGGCAAAGGAGGAACCGCTCCCCCGAGGCTAGACACCTCCGGTACAACAGGCTCAGCTACCTCGAGAGATCTTTCGGTCCGAGCCGTTGATGTGTGGCTTCCTCTTTTGTAGCATCGACGCCCGCACACCGGATAATGGATACAAGATCTTCCTCAATAGTTGCATCCCCTTTATGCCTCCAGGCAGGCCCTTCCCCTTTATCATCAGCCATGAAGCCGACGATCCTTCCTCCTCTCCAAGAGGGAACGGTCTCATCTCAGAAGATTCTCCAATGCCTACAGCAAAGAAGTTAATAAACACAAAGGGAAATGTTCCTTAAGAATGGAATCATACGGCACTTACCATGGTGTTTTGCCTCCCATCTGCCCTTCGACAAGTCTCACCACTTACGCTCATCGTAAGGCGATCAAGCTGCCAATTTCTGAGTCTGATCCGCAAGATCGGGGACCTCATATGGAAATCACGGGATCACTGCGGAGAGAGAGAGAAAAAATTCTTACGGAATCTGACTCCGCCAAGAGCAAAAAATGATAAAGTACAGCTTATCACTTATGTGTAAAATTCCATTCCTCGGGAAACACCAGGAACTCTGCAGGAATAATGTCAAAAGTCCTCACTCACACGAACCAACTCATCCACCATCGGTCCCCATCTTCATCATCACTGGCAATAAAGGGCCTGGTAGATCGATGTTGTAGAGTGATCAGACCTCGATAATGTAAAGGTCGGTACAGTATGATAAGGTGGCTAAGGGAGAACTCGAGCTCGGCCTTCGCAACAAAAAGTCTTATCATCACCACTATCCTCCAAAATGACGGATGGACTTGAGCCAAGGTAACTCGATATTTTTTACAAAACTCGAGCATGACTCGGTCGAGAGAGCCTAGCATAAAGGGGTACGTATATACGTTCAAGAACCCCTCTACATGAGACATGATACCCTCTTCCCGAGAGAGTACCTGCAACATTACCTTTTCTCCACATCCACAGTCTCTCCTCACAGCCTCGAGGTGTCTCTCTTTTATTGATGGAATAGACCTCAATGCATGCTCTCGATGGCCCGGAACATCGAAGGGTCTCTCAACCGTAAAATCCTTCCTTGAGACAAAACAACTTGAGGTTAGCTCGCCGGATAGGAAGCAGAGGTGGAACTTCCCTCTTCATGGTGAGTAGATTTGGGAATGGCTGCCATTACTCATTCAAAACAAGGAAAAGAGAATGAAAACTCAGGCGAAAGCTTCGAACTGAGATAGCATGAGAAATGATGCAAGAAAGGGAACTCTAATGAAAATATATATAAGCAAAGCAGCGACTTTTCATTTACTCTAATGGCCAATCAACTCTGACAGAGCCGTTATGACATCTTGGGAAGCATACCGTCGGGGCCACCTCAGTCAGTTCATGGTCTCATCATAAGAATGATGCTATCATGCAGCGGTCGAAGGATCGGAGGGTCAAACTGACCCTTTACTAATCCGACCCCAGAGAAGCATGAAACTGAAATAACAATGGTCCGATCTCGGAGGTCTTTGTTAATCCAAGACCAGGCTCGAAGGAGTTAAATTCAAAATTCAAAGGTTAACTTTCGCATAAGACATTAAAAGGCAGAGTTTTAAAGACATTAAACAAAGAAATTCTTTGCATTCCCAAACATATATGTACAAAGGTATTTTTACAAAGCTCCCCTGAGGAGACCATATACAAAAAATAAAATAGCGAAAATAGCGAGTAAGTCTACTTTTCACCTTCACTACAACCCGATTCGCTTCCAGAGCCCTCATCTGAAGTAGTCGAAATTTCTGATTCTTCCTCCAAGGCCCTGGCTTCTTCGATCTCGGCAGAGAAATCTACACCTTTGGAATTCACTTCCTCAAAGGCTTGCCTCTTAGCTTGCAAACGAGCGTGAGCAACGGACCGAGCCAGTTTGAGCTTGACCTCTTCAAATATCTCCCTCGCCCAATCATTTGCGCCGATAGCGTAGATACAAATGCATCAGCCTCAGACTTGGTCGCGGATAATGCAGCAGCCCCCTCCCGAGCACCTCAAAGAAGACTCTGGGTCGAGGCTAGCTCTCCCCGAAGAATGTCTCTCTCGGAGAGCACGGTATCTTTATGCCACTTCAACTCGAGGATTTCGGCATCTTTGGCCACGACCTCTTCATAGAGTTGTCCCACTAGGGCATCCTTTTACTCAATCTATAAATATCGAGTCAAGCTAATTAACACCAAGCCACGACGATAAAAGATAATTTTATGAATACTGGATTACGTGCTCGAGGAAGTTATCCCTCTCCTGGAGCGCTTTCTCTGAGCCTTCCCGAGGATGATCAACTCCTCCTCTTTTCAGGCACATAGAGCCTTCAGCTCATTTGACTCCGATGTAAGCTTCTAGATCTCCTCCTCACGATGAGTCAACTCATATTGTAGCTTAAAGAAAGCTTGGTAATACATTTTCTTGACCTACATCACAAAGGAGGAAAGTTAGAAAAATAAAAATAAAAAACTTGAAGCACCAGTAGTATGTCAAGAAGATCTCCTTCTTTTGAAGCTTCTCAGCCTCCTCAAGAGTGACAGGGGCATCGAGATTGGCATCCTCCTCGAGACCGATGAAGTAATCTCTGAACGCATCATCATCTCCCTGAGAGGTCCCACATCGGCAACATCCATGTTCTGGTCATCCCTATCTCCCCTGGAGAAAATGACGGGCCTGATAGAAATCCGCCTACGACATCAACTTCAATCAGGGCTTCTTCTCGTCCCCAAAAACATTTAGAATCAGGACCTTCGAACTCGCCAATCAATGACTCATCGGCACGAACTGTACCCTGCCCGAGTGATGGCTTGGGGATTTCGTGCAAACGCTCCTCGAGGTTCTCATCAACGCTAGGTTGGTGCGCATCGGCCACCTCCGACTCAGCAGTCTTCTGCCCTACAATTTTTGAAGCGTCAGCGCTTCGTCTTACCCTTTGTACCAAAGGGCGACAATCGTCATCTTCGTCTTCTATATAAAGACCTTTTGCAGCAGCCGAAGTCAAGATTGTGGCATCAGTCTTAGGCTTCCGAGCCTTGGGTTTCTTTGGCTTTGGAGACTCCGCCAATGTCTCCTTCTTTCTCTTCTTGTCCTTGGCGGGTTTCGAGGCCTCTTCTTCACCAGAAGATGCAGTCTCATTAAAACGGCCTCCCTGAGGCCTGTACAAAGCACGAGATATCAAACATTCCTCCATAAAGGTTACTTATAAAGAATTTGGGAATAATAGCAATAAGTGCTTACCGTGATTCTTGGTCTACCATCGCGTCTTGGCCAAATCGTGCCAAACGCGCTTGTTATATGGGAAGGCGCAGTCTAAGAGTTTGACCCATCTCGGGAGGTTCTGGATCGCGCCAGGGAACCACACAGTGGCTATGCAATCAGAAGAAAATCAAGCAAAAAAGAAAGGGGTCAGTTCAGAAGAAGAAATAAAGGTGATAAAACATGCTCAATACACTTACGCTTCTTGTTCAATTCCTCCGGGAATGGCATCTTCTCAGCAGAGATAAGGTCCGAGGTTCTAACTCGAACAAACCGGCTCATCTATCCTCGGTATTTTTCCTCGTCGATGCAAGCAAAGAATGATTTGGTGGATCGACGTTTTAGCTTGACTAAGCCCCCTCGATTGAGACGAGGGTTGTACAATCTGATCAGGTGATCGAGAGTGAAAGTCATTCCCTCGACCATGTTGGAGAAATATCGAATCATGTAGACAATCCTCCAGAAAGAAGGATATATTTGACCAAGTGTCACTCGACACTGATGACAGAAGTCAAGAATCACCGGATCTATTGCTGGAGAAGAAGAATCTACGGGACCGAAAGTGAAAGGATACGTATATACGCTTAGGAAGCCAGCTTTATGTGTAACTATGCTTTCCTCAGTTGTAGGGACTTATACATGCACCACCTCCCCCCAGCGACAGTCTATATTTACTTTCTTTGTGTCGGTCACTACACTTATCTACTGATACATGGGCTCACATCAGCACGTTGTTCAAGGGTTTTATCGATGGTGAAATCGGAGATCGTGTCGAAGGGACCAGGAATGCACTGCTCGATACTAGGAGGTGTTTTCGCTTTGCCCTTAGACAGGCGTGACGAAGAAGTGGTCCCCTATTTGTGAGGGAGCGTTTTGGAAGTTTTGGCCATGGTTGTAACTAACTTTCAAAGCAAGAAGATGAAGAAGTACATGCAGAAGAAGGATGAAGGAAGGAACTATGACCAATATATTCGGAGGGTTGAAAATATTGTAAAAGTTTGAAAGATAGAAGATGGAAGTATTTATAGGAGTCGTTTTGAGAATGTTAGAGAAGTGGAAAGGTCGGCCAATAGAGGCTCATGGGCTTCTCGGGAATCATCGACATCGACCTCTGCACAGCCTTTTTTTCACATCATTTAATGACCTCACATGGCTGACGTCACAATAGGGATATCGAAGGGGAAAAAATTCAAGGTCGTTTCTTATCATTTCATTATAAGAAATGCGGGGACTATCTTTATATGACTAAAATCTCAGAGTAAAATTTTATGACCGTTATGGCACTCCGTAGCCCGTCCTCTAAGAGCTCGGAGCACAGTTCGGCGTTTGGCACTGAGGGAGCATATCTAGGATTCCCTATGCTCGGCCTCGGGGCGGTATGAATCGGCGACCATCATGGAAAGGCGGGAAATTCCCAAGGGTACGTGGTTAGAGCTGACAACGCTAGCAAGAATAGTACAAGTCCGTACCAGACCATTAAATACCTGTACCGGACGTATTTCTTTGTAATAGTTACACATGTACTATGTTGGGATTCCCCTTTCTATTTTGGGCACACGATATTCAATATAAGAACATTCTCTACTGTCTAACTTAAACATACTCTACAGTTGTTCCATTGATTTATTATTTCCATTTATTGTGTTTCATTAATTGTTCTTCATTTATTGCACATTATTGATCGTAAAAGTCTATCCTAGAGGCCCTCTAAGCTGTTATTTCTTCATCGATCGCCCCCAGTTAGGCATACTAGCTCGACCACGAGGCCCAGCTTCGGCCAGCTCGAGACCTCGTCCTAAGACTGTTTGGTTTGCATAACACCATTATCCTTTACTCTTACCTCCTTTCTCTAACTCACACTTAGAATCTATCGCCTAACAACTAGTATTAAAATAAATCACATATTTTTAGAACCACAAAATCAAAAATAATTGTAATTACCATTTTCAAGGTAAACACATCTCATTCCATATTTCCATCACATATTTCAACTTCTTCAGCACTAGTGGCCACAATTGTTATATCACACTTGGCACTTGGCCGCATTTCATAATTCGAGCTCTTTTCCCATATTTCACATTATTATCTATTTCGTCAAACAAGCCTTTCAATTTAAGTATCAAGCACACACAGGAGAAATTATTAATCGTGGACAAATAGAGGCTTTCACATACTTTGGAAATTTAACGCATATTCCATATCTTTAACACATCCTCAAGTGAAAAGATACCATAATGGGAGCATTCAATTACATTTTTGCTCATAAATTCTTACAACACAAGCATGGTTGGAATATCACTTTCTAAATCAATCAGGATTGGGATCCGGGGCCTTACAATAGTACAGTATCCATATTCTATAACGACTCTACGATAAAGCCAGTTAGAAGACTACCAGCCTTATAAGATGTCGGTATGAAGCTCCCACCAGATTGAATATGCACCACAGGTGCCAGTGTTATAATGACCTTCAAGTTGTGGATGTAAATTATACCTATGTGGAAGGGAGGTCATGAAAGACATAGAAGGTGTGATGTGAGATTTTAAGGTAAGTAAGGTAAAGGTGAACAACGTACGAGATACTCAATGGAAGAAGGTTGTGAATAGTCCGTACTTTAGATAGAAGTCTAGAAGTGCTGGGATTCAGTATCCAGGAATGATAGCGGCATCGTCAGTGGCATATCTTCCAACATATGGTTTTTAAGTATCGATATGTCTAGCTAAGAGAGTAAAGGAGAGTTAGAGACTATGCGATGTCTCACTTAATGTTCCAGAATAAAGACAAGGAAATCTATGGTGCAAGCAAGTTGAAGGAAGGTGGCGAATAATATCAATAGATATGTGTAGGTCACAAGCTAAGCGATAAGGTTTTAGGAAGGCAGGAGTAAGGATAAGAAAGGGAGAGTGAGAAGGTGAAGAGAATGGATACGTCCTCAAGATTAAGCCCATGAAAACAAGAAGAGATAATGGTGTCTCTAAGTTATACAAAGCTCAGTATAGCCTGAATGAACTCAAGGGAGTCTATGACTAATAGCATTTAGAAGAGATGGAATGCTGCCTTGGTAGTACAATGATGGTGTAATTGTGATAGATAAAGGATGACGTTTGGGCCTTCAATTGAGTTATGATTTAAATAAAAAAAACGGGGGAATTCATGAGTTATACAAGATTAGAATAACCCCCATAGGATGAATCATGTTGGGATGCAATGAAATACGATTATGGAAGAATGGTATCGCCCAGGTGGATCATTTTAATCATTTCACATGTTCCTCGATAGGATGTGAGCCCCAGCGGTAGTGTTACATAAGAAGTCAAGTTATCTGTATTAATGTGAATCAACAATGTATGGATAAAAGTTACAAAGCATGAGATGAGATTAGACTATCACTCTTAAGAGGAATAGTAATGAAGAAGAATTAAAGGACATAGATTTATGTGTGTAGGATGAGCAACGAGAGTAACCAAGATTTTTGTAGCAAGCCTCATTAACGATAAATCAAAGTAATATTTATGGTTGTAAAGTCATACGGATAGATAAACGGATCTATGAAATAAGATATAGCAATATTCGTAAGTTAGACAAAGTAACAAGCGAAGAACTTCAGCATACCTATAGATGCCTAGAGTGACATCTTGTCAAGCTCTGTATATGTTTACAAAGTGAGGCCTAGAGATTGAAAAACAAACTGGAGGAAAAATGGGAGAAGAGTCGCATAGGCGCTCTTACAAGGTCAGAATCGTACAGGCAGCATGATAGAAGGTAGCAACAGTTACGAGATTGGAAAGATTCCGACCACAGGTCGTGGTGTGAGAAAGAGGCATAAAGTGGGAATGCCTTGGCCTTTGTATTTATTCACAAAACAGTTACCTAGATGGCAAGGAGAGTACTATAGTATTCGAAAGACATAGGTTATGACAATGATAAGTTCATCAGTCAACATTCGAGGATGAATGTTCCAAAGGGGGGGAATGATGTTACACCCCAAGTTTTCTTACATGAAAGTATGCCATAAGTAAATTGATGAAAGCTCATAAATAAGATGTTACATCCCGCATTTTTGTACCCTAATGTTTCATCGTAAGTTAATCGACGTAAGTTCGGGAATGAAATTATTTTGGGATTATAAGTATTATGCTATTTCAAAACAAGTTATAAGTAAATTCGTGAAGGTTAGAGGGTAAAAGAATCAAACAAAAAGAGTTTCATTGAAAGTTGTCATTTTTAGATAAAATTTGGTCCAAGCTATAATACCCCATATTTTTGGACTAGTGTCATACAAGGTACCACATGACCATGATAGTAAGATGTATACAGTATGTTAAAAATGAGTAGTATTTTAAGTAATTTGAGATAATTTTTAATTATGCGGATATTTGGTTAATTGTGGATTTTTGGTAGAAGATTAACTATGTAATTAAGGAATTGTGGATAAAACCTAAAGGGCCCCAACGTGGAAGCCAAGAGCATTAGTTAAATATGACTCTTAAGTCTTAAAGTAATGTGGCACCTTTAGAGGATTATGTGGCTTAGTCATCTTATCAATGTGGGGGCCACCTCAAGGTTAAATATAACATTTCTAATTCACAATTGAATTGCTCATCTTAGAGAAAAAAGCTTCAGCAAAGGTATTGTTGCAATAGCAACGTGATTTCCTCGAGCATTTCATACGAAGACTATTTAATACTATAGATACGTGGGTTTGTGATTCTAAGGAAGTACGATGTAATCTTTATCAAGAATATCATACAAATTGTTCCTTATTTCAATCTCGCTGTTATGTGTTTCGTCGCGATTGGCGTGTGTTAGAAGGATTGTTAAGAGAATCGGTTCAAGTATGTTAAGGCTATCCCTTCTTTCTTTTTGGCATGATCCATACGACACAAACGAAATGAGCAAATGCACAACTTCCATAAATGACTATATTAATAGAAAGTCTAGAGATGCTTATGTTCGTTATTCCCCATATGTCATATTATTATATCATTTGTTCATGGGTCTCAGAAAATATGTAAGTTGATAAAGTTTACTTCATGATATTAATCAAAGGCATAATGGTCTTATGACATTCCGAAAGATTTTACTGACGTACTTCTAATGCATTGGATTCATTTATATATATACATTGACCCATGACCAGATGACATTATATATGCATATATATGTGCATGTGTGTGTGTGTGTGTGTGTGTGTGTGTGTATATATAAGTATATGGGATATCAGAAAAGGTTACGGCGTTATATACGCACCACAATCTGATCAGCTGGTATACATTGATGATTTTGCCCACTATGGCCGATATGATATGATGGGATGCCCTCAGAGGCTCGATAATGTTATGTACGTACATACTTATGATATTTCTCTCGTGTACATTATTTACTGATATTCATTACTTACATACTTGGTACATTATTTGTACGGACGTCCCATTTTCCTGGGGACACTGCATTACATGCCCGCAGGTCCCGACAGATTAGTCGAGAGTCCTCCAAGTAGGATATCATCTCAGCGGAAGATTTTTGTGCGCTCCATTGGCTCCTGAGTTGCTTATTTGGACAGTATTAAAGTGCATTGTTTAGTATGGTGGGGCCCTATCCCAACCTTTATGATACTTATGTACTCTTAGAGGCTTGTAGACATATGTCATGTACGTTAATGATTGTATGGCCTTGTCGGCCTATGTTCAGTGTACGAGTGATCATTTTGGTCTTATACGCCCGTATATCTTATGTATAAGTTGGTATTACGTGTTTTATTCTAGTTATCGCACATCAGCCTTGCCGTCTCATTTACCTATGATAGCATGATACGAAAAGAAACGTTATGTTGGTACTTAGTGGAGTAAGGTACCGGGTGCCCTTCGTGGAATGTCGGTTTAAGTTGTGGCAAAAGGAACCCTCAACACAACAACAACGCCATAGAAGCACTCCCGCTAGTTCTATGAGACTTTTGATGATAGACTTTGGTGGTTTGGCCTTAAATTCACTCTTAAATCACGGTGAATGTTTAGAGAGAGTTTTAGAGGTTTCCTAGGATGTTTTTCTGGTAAAAAATGACCCAACAGATAAGGGCCATATCTTTAAATATAACCAAGACACTTCCACCACCTCAAGTGGATCCCAAAGAGGTTGCATGCACAGTCTCGCAAAAATGCGAATGTATCTACTCCAATTTTGTAACGACAAATAGTTAACTGGAAACTAGACTCGTAGATCTTTAATTTGGTGGTCGGATCACCTTTCCGAGTAAATTGAGATAAAGCTCATGATATTAGACCTAAATTTCAATAAACATATGAACGTAACTTGCGATTACTTTTTCCGACTTTTGTATAACAACTTGTTTGACTTCAAAACATAATATACGAATATTATATGATTCAATCAACTTAACACACAACCTCCTTAGAATATTAAGCACTCCTAGTCTTACCCCGAAAATACGGGTTACAACATCTTTGATTCGTTTAACCTACCATCGTGATAATTTCTTATCACTTGTTTTAGCCAATCATTATATTTGTAAAGGTCCTAAACTCTCTGGCTCGTATTGATTTGTTTATGACGCGTTCTAACATGGATGTAAGGGGTGTAACATAGCAGGTGGGCTATCTCTTGCGGTAAGATTTGAGATTGATTTGTATGAGGCTTTTATTCATTAGGATGCATATATTACCATTTCAAAACACTTGAGAAAGTTGGATTGACTTTCATGAGGATGAGTATGCACTCGGCAGATCGGTGGAGTGTGTTTTGACTAGTGTTATGTGAGCATATGACGAGATTCAGCTGGATAATAGCGCGAGGTCATGGCAACCTAAGAAGGAATGGTATTGTGGGTTATCAGATGATGTGTTGGTGGATATAAGCCAAGTGGGAGAGTCTACCATCTACGATCTGGTCATTTTGGCTTCTGTTGCTGAACTTGACTTAGATGCACTTGTGGATGAGATATGATTCGAGAGTGGTGTCATGAATAATGATTTAGATAAGAAATTTAATACATGCATGATGTATTAAGCCTTATGCATATACGGAGGTTGAGGAGTGACTTAGTATTGATATTCCTATATGGATGTAATGTGTAGGAGGATGGATTTTGTCAGTTGCTTCTTTTGGATTATTCATAAGCTAATGAATGACTAGTTGTTCTGCATGTTTGGCTATGCATTCGGAACTTAGTTTGAGTGAGTGACTCTCGAGCATGGTTCTAGTGGGTTCAAGATTTATGTGTGGTATCTAAGGGTTTCTGAATTGTACATGGTTGAGATTTGAGATTTGCAAATGAAAATGCTGAGACTTATAATACTTCTATGTCATTGTTGGTTCTATACGACAGTACTAAAAATGAAAGAATTAGCTTCTAACTAGCAAAAGGTCTCTTCAGAGCGTGTATTTCAGTTGAGTTGATGTTGGGTTGGCAGTCTGCGTTACTTGGTTGATTTAGATAGATCCATTTCCCGTGGCTTGGCAATGTGCTAATGGGTTTCGAAGAGTTCATGATGATTTTGAACATGGTTCGGAGTTGATGCTTCTACGGGTATAGAAGGATTGTTGCATGTTGTGATGTTCTTTTGGAATAGGTTAAGTAGACGGTTCTTGGTTAATGGAGCATTTATCCTACTCGTAATTCATAGTTGGTAGTGAGATTCTCGTATTTTTATATCGTGGCATAATAGATGCAGTGAGTCATCAGGCATTGAGATTGAATATGCAAGGTTAAAGTTCAATTTTGAAAGGGAGGTCATGAGTTCTAAGCAGCATGAAATTTTACATGTTTAAGAGTATGCTAGCACTCTCAAGTATCGCATAGAGAGGTCATTGAGTATTGGCTTGTGGATGCTTGACTAGTACTATTAAAACCGTGAGATTGGTAATCATTGACGTTCAGATTTTACTACTTGATCGGGAAAATTTATGGAATTATTTCGCATGATGGGATTGTGTATGTGTGATATGTCAGTCATTTAAGTGGGAAAGTTATAGATCAAGTATGGAGATTCTAAAATTTTGAAGTTAGAGACTACATGTTCTCAGGTGCAAACTATTCCTTTTGTTGGGGGCCTATTCGTGGGCCTAATATGAGTGTGTATTCTACATCGGATTAGATTTGTATATTCATGCGCAGAATTCACTATGGGTGTGACATGAGACATAATGGATGTTATTCATTCCCCGATATGTTTCCTATGTTTCTCTCTTATGTTATGTGATAAGTTAGTAATTTATCAACTTATTTCTTTTTTAATCTTAGATTTTTGCTATGTTTGATTGATAAAATAGTGTATTCAATGTTGGTTATTTCTATTTAACAAGTTTATGTGAGTTAGAAGTGATCACTAAAGAAACAAAGTGAAAACAAGTCAAAAAGGAGCTCAAATGCAAATGCGAAGATCACGCTTTAGTTCCGGCCACTTTTGTAATTTCGCATTTTTTATCCCCAAACCCTTTAATGCATGACCTAGCTCATTTGGGTAGAGATCTTTGGCAATCTTTGAGTAGAAAATACAACTTTTGGAGCAAGGTTTCTTTCACACACACTTGGTACTTGAAGATTTGAAGCTTTTGATTGAGATTTTCTTACTCATTTTTACTCATTTTTTCATTTCATTGCCTTGTGTTGAGTATCTAAGTGTGGTGTATTTATTCCAAGACTTGAATCTTGTTTATGGAAATATTCATATTTAAAGTTTGGATTAAATATCTCGTTGTGCTTATGTATTGAATGATTTTTATTTATTATGAAGTGAGTCAATTATTTCTTTAACTATTCTTGTTCTTTAATGTTTCTAAAGGGATTAGCTAACCCTAGGCCTCGCCCATTAACCTCAGATTAAACTTGGAAAAGGTAATTTGGGGTTGAAAAAGATTAACATAACTTGTAGTGTCAACCCTCATTTTGTAGATTCTCTCTAGGGATAGGATTGAACTACTTATAGCCATATTTAGGCTCACTTAATCACTTAATTTTTTAAGGGAGAATTCAGTTAGGAAGTCTTGTTAGTCTTCGGAAAAAAGCTAATATAGAATTAATATCCAAGGCTAATTAACATAAACTCGCTCATATTTGTAAAATTGTGAAATACATTAGATTTTTACTTTAGTGTAATTCCCATTGCATCTATGGTTGTATCCATTGATCATTTTATGTGCTTTCTAAGTTATCTTAATTTTCCGCAATTACGTTTTTGGCTTAGCATAATAAGCGATAATTCCCTTACATTGCCTAATCGCCTATATATTGTTCTCTGTGGGATTCGACCCTAACTCATTGTTGGGTAAATTATATTGCATGTGACTCTGTCCGCTTACTATTTTAGCAGTGAATTTGGACGTCACCGCTATGATGGGTTGTGAGATTACTTGATTTTTCACACGCTTGCTATGGTGCTTGTTTACCTTAAAATCTGAGTAACAATTTAAATGTTTAGTGAGGTTTTAAAGATATGTGATTTAATCCAATACTAGTCAAGAAGAACAAGTATGTGTGTTTAGTAAGCAAGTTAAATCAACCCAGTAAATGAACAAGCTTCGTCCTCGAGCTCAAGTGACCTCGAGAAAGAACCTCGATGAGCAGTAGAAATAAACAAAGAGAATATAATAAGGCCAAAGGACAATTTCTCAGAGATAAGCAGAAACGTAATGGTGTATATTCTTTGCCAATGATTGATGATCTTTACATATGATTGGGGTCCCTTTTATATAGGAGGGGAACCAAAAATAAGGTACATTTCTATTTACAGTAACGAAATCTTATTGGGACAACTGTGTAACCACCTAGTACGGGTTTGTACTAATTCGTACAAATCAATTCCCGGATTTATGCCATGATCTTAGGAACATGGCAAGAATCTTATCCTTCCATAACAAACTAATAACGACACTGTCCTGGAATCGGTCATACTTGGCTCTGATGTTCCTCAGACACTTAGGTCTTCGCGCTTCTTATTCTACCTTCTAACCCAAGCTTGATCATTATCGAACTTCTGCCCTCGATGCAACCTCTAGAGCCTACAAAATTGGGGCATATGATTTTGACTGTATACAGATAGTCCCCACGTTTCTTGGAATAAAATGATAAGAAACGATTCGATTCTTCGACCCTTCGACACCTCAACCATGATACCAATCTCTAGACGTTAGCGACTGATGTGACTGAAAGTTCGCGTCCGCACAGTTTCCCAAGGCCATTAATTGAAAGTGGTTGATGGCCGGCTGTTTAGCATTGCCACGCCCCAAAAACCGAGAAGCGCGCCCAGCGCTCAATCGAGTGACCCCTACTGAGCAAGCCTGTTAGGCTTCATTCTACCCAAACTAATTCATGAATAAATAGGAGATAAATTCTATCAATCATACTTTATAAATATTTCATGAACTTCCATTTTTGTTTTCATTAGCAGTTTCAACCATAATATCCAGAACATTACAATTTTTATAGATATGAAAAAAAAACATATTTTCCAAATACCAATATTTCTAGTTTAATTTCCAATATCAAACACCACCCACAACCTGTCTACGGAGCCTCTAAATACAACTGAAGGGTAATGTAGAAATGTTGGCAACACGGCTTTGGCTATACCTTAAAATACAAAGTACAAGAAAAACAAATGACACAGGACCCCGAAATAAAGTGGGACAAACCAGGTCGTCTGAAAAGAGGATGCGCCACTAGATGCGACCAACAGTGAGTGCTATGGAACCACCTACATCCATTTAAAGATGTAGCGCCCCGGGAAAAACGGACGTTACTACCGTCGAATAGTACTAGTATGAAGAGCTAAACACTAACCTTAATAGAATGAACAGTGAAACAAAGAGAAAGCAAGCATAATAATCAATAAGTTCTCAAAAGACATACCAAATAAACACCAAGTAAGGATCACGTAGTTTCAAATTTAATAATCTGTCACGCCCCAAAACCAAGGGACACGACCGGCGCTCGACCGGGTAGCCCCAGTCAAGCGGACCTGGATTCCTTTTTCCCTCCCTCGTATTACCCCGAAATTTCCGATGTACATAATTCAATTATAATTAAGACACATTCTTACAATCTGAAATTAAATCATAGATTTTTTTCATTACCAACATGTGGTACAATACTTACAAAATATACATAACACACAGTTTTACTTTACGTGGCCTACAAGTCATACTACCCAAAATATATGTGTACATAACCCACATTTCCTGTCTACGGAGCCTCTAAGAGTACGAAGGAGTTATATAATACTTGTCGGTAACAAGGCTCCGGGTATACCTTACACAAATACCAAAATAAAAATCCGGAAGAAGAGGTGGCTTGAACCACACTGGGCCTCGAGAGGAGAGGGGCTCACCAAAACAGCTAATAGGACGTAGAGGAGGCACTATTGTCGGTGGGCTGGAGTACCTGCTATAGAACCACCTACAATCATCACAAGAATGTAGCGCCCCCGGCAAAGGGACGTCAATACATTTGAATTGTACTGGTATGTATGAACAAACTTTACTCTAAGTAAACTCAATAATGCACAGGCAAGAGACAGACAGAGAGTCACACAATCACTGCACAAGATATAGAAAGATACACAATGGAAGTTCCACAATTTTCACTTCATCACAATCACAATCGCAATTCCACCCTTGTCCCTTCTCAACATTTCACCCTTATTTCTTCTGTTGCGGCTCGCAACCCGATCCCACCTGTCAATCACAATCATTTATTATGTTTCTGTTGCGGCGTGCAACCCGATCCCACCGGACAATCACAATCATATGTTGTGTTTCTGTTGCAGCGTGCAACCCGATCCCACCGGACAATCACATCACACCCTTATCACTTCTCACATATCACCCTTATCCCTCATGTTGCGGCGCGCAACCCGATCCCACCAAACTATCATATCTCATATCAACAATGACAATTCACAATTCAATCACAAAAATTTCAGCAATAGGAATACAGCTTCTTTACAACCCACAATACGTATAATAAGAAAATCGTGCCACAACAAACCTTACCACACAGTGAATCATATACGATATTGTCACAGCCTTTTTATTCAATTACATCACACCACAACTCCTTTTCATTACTTGTTACACAGCCTTTAGCATACACATTCATGCTCTTGGATTCGTGATCCTACTAACATCATTTCACATAGCATAGTAGTGTGGTGATCAACTAAAGACAGACAAGGAATACACTTCACGCTTCAACACAATTCGAACAACCAGTTGCACACATTCACACAAATACACGTACCGTATGCTCGGACACCACAAAGCGATTTTACAAAGATTAAAGTTAGCCATACATATCTGGAGTCAAGTTTCCCCTTTTTAATTTCTATTGCAATTCACCGAACCGCCTAGCACCGTCAATCTAGTTTATAATGCGACATATTTACCTTAGAATTAGGAATCTCGAATTCATTTGAGCATTTTATCAAACACTATATGATCCCTTAGATTGACTAAACCCTTTTTAGTGAAAGATTACTCTACTTGCTTCCCTTTACTAGGTTATGGAAGATTATTCACATGCATGCAAGGTCCCAACTTTTCATCCTCAAGAACCAACCTATGTGTGTTTTATTCTTAGTTAAATTCCTAGAATTTGAGAAAAATAGGGTGAAGACTTACCTCTTATGATGAAGGAGATGACGACTACTCGATAAACTTCCAAGCCAGGGTAGAGATGGAGGACCAATTTGGGGAAGATGAGGACTTCTCTCCCAAGAACCCACTCTCACTTCTCTCTATTTCGTTTAGAAACCAGTTAAAATGAAAGGGGGCAGGGGTTAAATGAAAATGGGGTCGGGTATAAAAATTTAGAAAATTAAAAGACCGAGTCGAATATGCGATCAGGAATGCGATCACATTCCTGACATGCGGTCCGCATATTGGACCGCAGAATGGCCCTCAGGTGGGCCAAAATTTGAAAACAATCTGCCCAGGTATGCGACCACAATGCGGTCCGCATACTCGTTATGCGATCGCATAGTGCATCGCATAACACCCCTCCCCAGAACTCAAAGGCAATAATGCGACAGCTATGCGATCCGCATAAACGAAATGCGGTCGCAGATTGGACCGCATAGTTGTCCTTCAGTTGGGCAGTGATATGCCAGTGTGTGCGACCACTATGCGGTCTGCATACACGTTATGCGGTCGCATAGTGCGTCGCATAACACCCAATTTCTTGAAAATTTAATTCCTTAGCTCCCGGGGTACCTTTTGTTCAAATTAGGTCCGTTTTAGGAATTTTCACAGTAAAAGCAACTCGGGGACTCGTTCGGCCATTATTTTAAGCAAGAAATTTTACGGGTCTTTACATAATCTTTAGTGACAAGTGCCACAACTCATAATGCCACCTTGTTTTTACACGGAGTCCGGTCTCGGCCAGACCGGCTAAGCCATCCCAAGTGAGACATATCCATATCCACAATTTAAATCAATAATTCCAACACAAATGCCATCATGTGTACAGCATGGCGTCTGATCTCGACCCGATCAGCTAAGCCATCTCACTTGGGACATAACCTCCTTCAATTATTCATTCAACTCACATTTCTTTCCATCTTTCATTGAATGGCACAACAACCCCATTTACTAAGTAGTTCTTTGCACTTGGACGATTTTTCTTTTTCAATTCAAATCTTTCCCCCTTTTACAAGTTCAAATAACAGTGTCAATCATATCCATAAGTCTTATCAGGTAAGGCATTGCACACATGAGGACATGGTAACATCCAGAATAATTACGGAATAGAAACCTTTCAACACAACACATTAAAGCAATAAATTCTTATATGGTCAAGTCAGGTACTCACACCAATTATTCGGGCACCAAGGATTCGATTCTAAAAAGAATAGAGTTAGCCATACATACCTCAATAGAGATTTTAAGCAAATTTTACTTTTAGAAGTCATCTTAAGATAGTTGAGTCGATCAAGGCATTTAGTATGCATTTAGTCATTTAGTACACATACGAGCGGTTAGGAGTATTAAGCATATCGAGTTTTCCTAACGTAATCGGTATACTAGTTTTCAGTTAAACCACAACTCAAACCCATACCATTTTACTAAGAAACCCATACTTTAAACATCCATCATCCAATATAATTCTCGTTTGGAATGATCAAGTTTATGAGTTTATAGGGGATAACCCAGAAAATAGAAATTAGGCGCTTTGAGCCGGTCATACTTAAACTTATGGGAACATTATGGAATTTATTTCCGAGAGAGAAAGTTTAGCCAACATACCTTGTTTGAGCTTTCCTTAAGTTACTGCAACGCACCAACACTTCTAGCAATAGTAATCTATAGGAAGATAGAGAAAATCGATTAATAATTAGAAAGATTTCCCACGGTGTAACTCTCTTAGGAATTTTATCAAACACCTAACATGTGAAATAAACTACAAGGTTCTACAACAGAAATTCCTTCTTCCTTCAATCAATTTCAACAAGAACAACCCAAAATTGTTCATTAATCCCACATACTATATCTTAGTGTCACATGCATGGCTCATTTCTAACACCACAATATATTTTTGAACTCATAAGCTCTTATATGAAATCTTAGAAGTAGGACTTACCCGGAAGGATAGTGAGATAGAGATTAGCTTCCTTGATTCTTGAGAATTTGTGGAATATTGGATGATTAGTATGTTAGGTCCCTCATTTCATCTCTAAAATGCTTTCACCTCTCTCTAGATTCAGTAGAAAATAGCCCCAAATGAATCTTCAATGCCTATTTATCAAAAAGAGGCCGGGTTATGAAAATAGGAAAAAGAAGCCTCCGATATCGGGTCTATGGTCGCATTATGGACCATAGAACAGGTATGTGGGTCTTAAAATAGATCGCGAAATTGGTGCCCAGAATTGGGATGCACTGCACAGGTTTGCATCCATTTTGCGGTCGCATAACCACTTTTGCGATCGCATTATGGCCGCAGTATTGCGTTAGGCCAATGTTTGGTAATTTGATCATAACATTTTATTGGAGTGTCCAAATGACAAATGATTTAAAGCGTTAGAAACTATACTCAAAGATCTTTCATTTGGTAGGTTTTTTATCACATAAAACCGTATATATATTTAGATATGCTAGTCCAAAGTGTGGACTTGTGCGAACTCATTTGGAATTTTAGCCTATTATGTAATTTTCCAACTTGACTTAGACTTAGGCCTCTCCTTGGACCCCACATTACTTATTATATGACTTATACACTTATTACCATATCCAATTGATTTCCATACTATTGATAGCACATACAATATTATAATTAGCCTACCTGGCACAACGAAATCTTAAATTACTTAGAAAATGTTTTGGGGCCTTACATTCTCCCCCGCTTAGGATGATTCGTCCTCGAATGAGAAGTAGTGTCCGCCCAAAACACTTAACATAATATATCTCTTTTCTCACCTACCTCAAGTCCCTAAATTTTGACCATTCCCCAAATTCTTCAAAACGTTCGGCAACGTCTCCTTTGTAACTAGGCCTATCCACCTGCCAGAGAACCATCAAAACCATCCTAACAACACGTCCACAACTCGACAAAGCACCACAATGTATATATCAATAACACTAATCTCAGCATTACAAGCACTACATTATCATAATGATACCTGGACATGGATTGCACATAGGTACCTTCCAAATCAAAACCAATTGTTATACAATCAAGAGAAAATATTTCCTCTCCACGACACTTTCGTCCTTCAAGGTGGCCTCTTAGACTTACATACATCGCCATAACACATTCACGGGAACATTCTCAACTCCCAAACATACCTAACAAGGATGACAAATAGATACCTCGCATAAGCCAACTATCCATTAACTTCTCCTTCAATAATTTCCACGGAAATTATACACAAAGTATTTCCAACCACCTTCTTCGACATAGGAACATGAATACACTTGGTATATGGGGGAACAATGATGGTAATACATCATACTCATAGCGCGACCTAATGTGAACTACACTTATTTCATCTCCATTATGAATTCACATAATATATTCAGGGAAAAATGTTGAGAATAACCAGTTCACCCTCCTAAACTCTAAATCTCTACGCGAACACCCACACTAAACCTTTGATGACCTTCAAAACTTATTCTAAGATGTGCTATCATAAACCGACCATAAAATTATCTATCGAATATATGTGATCACACGGTGATGCTTCCTCTTTGACATGTTTGACCCTTCAATACCCAATGGATGTAATGCGTTCAGGAACAACTGAGCTCAAGATTGGGCTGGAATTATTCAGGAACTCATTAATGCACTGAGTAGAGTACTTCCCGAGGTTATATGCTAAGGTACACAAACATTACTACTAATAATGCTGACAGGGTTAATCATTGTGACGGCATAAATTATTAGACAAATGAGGCATAGAGGTAACTAGCACACATTCATAATATGGGAACCATGTACGTGACCCTGAGATAAAAAAAATATGGGTCTTTCTAGAAATGAGATACATGGGAGGCATGATAGGGAGCATGAAGACGCTAGCATCAGTTATTCTTGGGAGGATACGAGTTATGCAAGGGATAATAACAATTGTCCCTTTCCATATATGCCTTGCCCGGCAACAGTAAGCCTTAGGCATGCAAGGGATAGTAACAATTGTCCCTTTCCATATATGCCTTTCCCGGCAACACTAAGCTCTTTTTGGAATAGTAGACTTAGGCCTTCAACAAAGAACCCACGATCACAGGTCCATAGGGGAGTTAAGATCCCTTTCAATGAGCCATAACACCAAGTATTGCATTACTTGGAACAACCAACATAAAATACAGTACATGATAGGGAAGTAGAGAAATAGGGAGAGTTTCGAGGTTAAGATGAATGACTAAGGCCAAGACCTTAGTGTGTTAGAGTTCACAAGAACCTCAATTGGACCCTGAGCAGTGCTCACACTAGAGAGGCTAACAGAGAACCTAGGTAGCATTTCCCTTTAGCCGACTAAGAAAAGGAATTCAGAATACCAAAGAAGCAAGTAAAGAGAATGGACAAAAACTCCCAAAGTGATCATACAGCATAACTGGTCAGGTAGACCAGCAAAATTCAACGAAGTTTAGTAGCAAAGCATCACATAGACAAACATCATATGGAAAAGAAAACAAGTTTGCAAACATACCTAGATTGCACTAGTTGACATTTAAGGGCCTAAATTATGTCAAGTCTAACCTAAGGTCGTATCAATACTTGGACATAATGGAGGTATACATATATTGATTATCATATAAAGGAGGAAATAGCAAGTGAACCAAGGCATACTGAAAAAATATGTTAACATAGGAGCAAGGTCCTAGTCAGTTGAAATAGAATATTTGCCTTTAGAAAATCGGGATAGCAAGACACAAGTTTAAAACAGATTTTTGGGCAGTATTACAAAAAGCACTCCAACATACACAAGACTTAGTAAAAGTTCATTCCAGTAAAAGTTAGTGCATTATCTAAATACAATAGGCAGAAACAACATACAACCATAATTTTGAAGTTCAAAATTAACATGTAAAGATGCTACAGGGTGCATAACTAGTCTTACGAGATAATAAATTACAAAGTGCAAATCATAGTAAATCATGACATGAACAGTAGACTACTCTTATGCGTCAATTAACACAGAATGACATCAAGTTGAACACCATCATAGTTGAACCAAAATTCAGATACATGTGCAGAAAGAAGGGAAGAAAGTAAATATTATGAGGGTTTAAACACTAACCAGTAGCAGATTTAAAAGAGTGCAGAGTGTACTAGTAAAACCCCAAATCCCCGATGCTTCAGATTTTGCAAGAGCCTTGAAAATGAGCTCCGAGTAGTGCTCGCACGAGAGGAGGTTATTCAATAATTTCATAGAGTTTTAGGGTAGCAGTGAGTGAGTGAGAGAGTAGTGAGAAAACAATAGCCGGAATTAGGATTCGAAAATCTCTCCTCAAGGGGTTTCATGAGAGTGGTTTATATAGTGTAGAAATCGAACAAGTAAACATGGAAAATAAATTATTCAAACACAAATAAGGAAATGTATACTAGAATCAATTAGATTCGGTTTTTTAGGGCATAAAATAAAGGGGTTCAGTAAATCAACAAGGAATAACAATTATCACGCAAATAATACTAAAAATAAAGGAATACAGAAGGTTAAACCAAGAATAAGGAAAATATCATACAAAAAATTATTTAGAGCCAGATTTAGGGCAAAATAAAGTAGAAAATAGGGAAACATGGTATATTAAACAGAAATAAGGAAAAAATAATAGTCAAACACGGAAAAGAAAAAGTATCAATCAAGAATCGGTAAGGATCAAGGGAAAAATTCAAACCCAAGTTCAGAAAAGAAGCATAGATAGTTAAAGATCTCGCTCAATCGGACCATATAGAGTGCATATAGACAAAATATCGCCTAATTCTCATAGATTGAAGGCGGTGGAATCCCGTTTGGGTACTGGTACTTGCTAAAATTGGGGCAAGTACCATATAACATCATAATCTTTTAGAAATAACGAGGTAACACATAAAAGGCAAGTAAATCACATAGGGAGTCCATGATTTACTCGGATTTAGAGAATATGGGTGAGGCGGCTACGGTTTCTGAAAGAGGCATAAGGGAGATGGGATGATAGAGAGGCGGCGAGCGAAGGGGGAATGGGGTAAGGGTTAGGAGTTAGGTTAATTAAAGGGAGGGTTTAATTGTTGGCAGTTGATCTAGCTGGGGCGGGTAGTGTAAAGCGGGTACCAAACGGGTTGGGGTTAGTGGGTTGTTTTTGTTGTGCTTGAGGTAATTGGGCTAAGGTTTGGGGTAATTGGGCTAAGGTCTAGGTAGTTTTTAGGTCCGAAATTGGCCTATTTTGGCCCAGCTATAAAAAATGCAACAATTATTTTAAAAATAATTTGTAGAATAATTAATAGATAATAAAATGATACTTGTGAATTAAAATGACTGGAAAAAATAACTCAATATTATAAAAATACAAAAAATGATACGTTGGCATAAATAACATAATACACGCAATTATTTGTAGAATATAGGCCACTATTGCAAAATTAGATAAATAGCTTAAAATGCGAATGCAATTATAAAAAATAAAATAAAAATGTTTGAAATATGTTTTAGGGATGCAAATAATAATTTTGGGTAATTAAGTCATCAAAAATAATTTAAAGGATAATTAATAGATATTTATATAATAAAAATATAAGAAAACTAATTTAAAGCTCTGAAACTTATGGAAAATTATTTAAAAAAATATTTGTATAGGTTTTTAAACTAAATGATGATGCAAATATGTTATTTTGAGAGTATATATATGTATTTTAAAAATATGATGGAAAATCTGGGTATCAACAAAAATCATGTTGGGCATTTTGTGAATCATGATCACAAGGTTGTTGACTACAATTGAAGATGAGGAGGCCTAGCAGGGGTATTTAATGCCTAATTCGGGATTTTGAGCTCAATTTTCACAAATATTGAGGTTTGGAAAGCAGACCCAGGAAAATTTAGAGATGTATTACACCCAAATCATGAGTGTAAGTGTTTCTAGCTTGATTTTGGGTATATATCATAGATCACATAGATTTCTAAACCTAAAGTATGAAATTTAATGCTTTTTACAATACTTTAAGAGAATGTAATTTTGGTATTTGAGTACCGATTTGGACTCGATTTTGAAATCTAATCATATATTTGTACTCGACAAGTTATGGGTTATCAAGATTTAGTATTGGTTTCGGATTTTGGGCCCCTAACCCTGGGTTGACCTTTTGGGAGTTCTTCTAAGATCAAAGTTTTATTGATTGGGATTACTTCATGCGGCACTAGTTGACTTCTTTTGTTGATTTAAGTCAGTTAGAGGTGATTCTCAAGAAAATGCTATTTTGGAGCTTTGGACTAGCCCGGATGAGGTAAGTGTCTTGCCTAGCATTGGTTGAGGGAACTTTTCGTAATAATTGTATTGTTTGATACATGCAGGAGTGATATATGTATGAGATGACGGGCATATATGTGTGTTCCATAAGTATTCATGCTCGGGGTAGATTCTAGATTACTTCATGCCTTGTTTGGTTGTGTGTTCTACTTGATTCTATGTTTACTCAACTGATTGACTACGTGAGCATGGTAAACCATGTTAGAGTTAATATTGAGGTTAGTGGAATCAGACCGTGTGTAGTTCTGGATCCATTGGTGAACTGAACCGGCGGAATTGTTATAGGAATGGTGGGATGTTTCGGTAAGGGTTCTTTTGGGTAGGATAGTATCAGATGAATTTGCGCGAAATCATGAATGTGAATCTAAAAAGTAAGGAATGTATATCAAAATGAGCATTTGAATGGTTATTAAGTGAAAATGGGTAACTGATGGTGGTTTGCTGCGTTTGAAATAATTGCAGGATGTGAACATTGAACGGAAACCAGAGCGAAGATTGCTCCCGTTAAGAAAACGGTTACCTCCTGGATTACCTGCAAAACTTAAAACACAATACATGTTGTCCTCGGGCCATGAGAATGGTGCCTTTGAACCATGACGCCTTTGAATAATGATGTGCAATACTGAGAGATCCTCAGTCCATGGCATGGTGTCTTCCGGCTATGAGGATGATTCCATCGGACTATGACCCCTTTGGACAAAATGGCAGTGTTTCAGCCCATGAGATTCAAAGATATGATGCTCGACTGTATGCGAAGCGAAACAATACAGAGCTTAGTCTTGTGTTAGATTGGGGAAGTGGTTAACCCCGGGCGAATAGCAATTAGTGCTAGGTTTTGAATAGCATTATGGAGATATCATTTGGTCTTATGCAAGGACAGGCAGTTGACGAGGCAGTGTTTAGCCTCATGCAAGAAGAGGAGATGATGCTTAGTCTTAATGCAAGGAAAGGCTGAGCTTAGCCTTATGCAATTAAGGAGGCAATGTTTAGCCTCATACAATAAGAGAAAACAATGCTTAGTCTCATGCAATTAATAGAAAGTGCTTAGTCTCATGCAATGAAAGGCAGAGCTTAGCCTTATGCAATTAGGGAGGCAATGCTTAGCCTCATGCAAGGAAGAGACAATGCTTAGTCTCATGCAATAGGAGACAGTTCTTAGTATCATGCAAAGAAAGGCAATGCTTAGCCTTATGCAATTGGAGAGGCAATGCTTGGCCTCATGCAAAGAAGAGACAAACTCAAATTCTCGGCGGCTGACGATGAATCCTAGCAACTTTCCAGTAGGGACCCCAAAAGCACATTTTGTAGGATTCAGTTTCAAATTATACCTTCAAAACCGATCAAAGAATTTTTCATGTCTGCTATGTGATCTGTACCCTTCTTGGATTTGATGATAACGTCATACACGTACAATTCTATCTCGTTGTGTATGATAACGTGGAAATGGAAGTCATGGCCCTCATATAAGTGGCTCCAATTTTCTTCAGGTCAAACGGCATCATCTTGTAGCAATATACTCCCCATCGCATAATAAAGGCTATCTTCTCAGCATCCTCTTCATCCATCCAGATCTTATGATATCCCGCGAAGCAATCCACAAAAGACTGAAGTTCATGCTTGGCACAGTTGTCGATCAGTATGTGTATATTGGGCAACATGAAATCATCTTTAGGACTTGCTAAGTTTAAATCCCGATAGTCGACGCATACTATGACTTTCCCATCCTTCTTCGGAACTGGAACGATTATATCCAACCAGGTTGGATATTCGACCATTCTTAAAACCTTAACTTTGATTTGCTTGGTGACTTCCTCTTTTAATCTCATACTCATATCGGGCTTGAACATTCTGAGCTTCTGCTTTACAGGCGGACACATAGGATTGGTAGGTAGTTAATGAGCCAAAATAGATGTGCTCAAACCGGTCATATCATCATAGGACCATGCAAAAACATCCTCATACTCTTTCAAAAACTGGATGTACTTTTCTTTCTCTGACGGCGACAGGTGAATGCTTACACGAGTTTCCTTGACTATTTAGGAATCTCCAAATTGACTATTTCAGTTTCATCCAAATTGGTCTTAGGCTTGTTCTCAAAATTTTCCACTTCTCTGACAATTTCCTCAGGCATGACATCATCTTCTAGTTCCTCTAAATCGCTATCCTTATGTTGAGTTGTCTCATTATATGTCACAGTTGTAGGTTCTTCAGGATAAGTAATAATAATGTTGTAGAGAGAAAATGTAAAGGATAATAATAAATACTAAAACAGCAATTCATCAATAAATATTAAAACGCCAAACAAATGCAGTTCAATGATCCAAGCAACTATTTCAAAACAAATTACGTTTAAAAAACAAAATACTAAAACTATCTTAAATGCCCATAAAACATTGTTTTCAAAATAAATTATGCTAATTTCAAGGCTACCCAGTAACTCGACGGGCCCTTGGTGGTGTAGCAGTCCAATTCTTGAGAATAGCTCCCTTCTCCACTGTCTGAATGACGTGGCCTTCCTCCTTCTCCTCAACTATTGCATTGCAGTCCATGTCGTCATTTTCCACGAGAAGATTTCTTATGCCAGCTAGAACTTCATCTTCTTCAGATCCCCACATCATGCCGGCTTGATGAAATGATTGGTTCAAATGTGGTACCATCTGCTCAATAAGGTAATAAGGACCACGCCATGGCGGCATCCAATCGTTATACTCTTTCCACGTGTACTTATATCCAAGCCCAGAGGTTATGCCATGACGCTTTGGTTGTATTAGTTTAGTGATACCATGGAGATTCTTACCGATACCCTTACCAGGTTCATACCCAGTCTATCCTGCTCCACCATTTATCTTTCTCAATTGCGTTGACACGCTCGATGCAATGGTATGTTTCTCCACCCAACTTCATTCTATTCTCAACAACCGGAATAGTTTGATTGGTGTAAATGGGATTACTTCCATCCCCATGGATGATTACTTCCTGGTGGTTCCATTCAAACTTCACGGCAAGATGTAGAGTAGAGGCTTCATCCCCAGCAGCATGCATCCAAGGTCGTCCCAACAAGATATTGTATGTGGCGGATATGTCTGTTTACCTTGAAAATAGTAATTACAATTGTATTTGATTATGTGGTTCTAAAAAAATGTGATTCACTTTAATACTAGTTAATTAGATAACAGATGCCAAGTGTTGAACAAGGAAAAGGAAATAAAAGCTCAAGAGCAATGAGTTATGCAAACCAAGCTATCCTGAATCGAGGTTTCGAGCCATCCTAGGGTAGGCCTCGAGGTCGAAACAGTGTGCTTATCGGAGTCTCGAGTTGGTCGAGATAGGGCCTCGAGGTCAACGGTTGGAACCAGTGGTAAATGACCGATGAAGGTCTAAAAGTGCTAAGGTCCTTGTAGGTGGATATTTATGATCTATGATGAGTAATAAAATTAAGAACAATCAACAAAATACAATAAATGTAAGTAATAAATCACTAAAGAGACAATAGAGGATGTTTGAGTTAGAGAGCAGAGAATGCTCTTATTGCTTGTATTCAATATCATGTGTGCAAAAAATGACAAGGGTCCCCTTTATATAGGAGGGGGAATCCCAACTAGTACATAATCATTTACTACAAAAATATGCAGCTGGTACAACTATTTAATGTCACGGTACGGACTTGTACTATTCTTGCAGACCTAGTCAACTACGCCCACGTGCCGCTTGCTCACGTCACTTGCCGATTCGCATTGCCCCGGATCGAACATAAGGAACACTCGAAGCCGGGCCTCCAGCTGTACCCCTCCTTCTGCGTATGGGCTATGGAATGCCATATTAAACATAAAATCGGTCTCTCCGATTTTAGCCGTATACAGATAGCCCCCACATTTTTTAGAGTAAAATGATAAGAAACGGTCTCGAGCACCTGCCTCCTCGATATCCCCATCATGACATCATCCCGTCAGAGCATTAAATGACCTGCTTCAAAAGCTACACAAGGGTCGCCGTCAGCACGATTACCGAGAAACCCACGACCCGCCAATGGTTCGACTTTTCCACTTCTAACACGTTGCCCATATGACTTTTATAAATACCACACTTTCTCGCCATTCACACTTTTAACATCATCTTTAACTTTTTAGAGCTATTCTCCAATCCCTTCTGCATTCATCTTCTTTTTGTGCTTGTTTCTCCATCTTTTTTCTCAGAAACTTTGGTATAGATATGGAAAAAACTTCTAAGACGGTGCCTCAAAAGGAGGGCATCTCTTCTTCCGCATGCTCGTCCAAAGGCAAAGCAAAAAAGCCACGGAGCATCGAACAATGCATCCCTGGTGATTTCGAAATAATTTTTGACCTTACCATCGATAGACCTCCTTCCACACCGGGCCGGTGCGAGCCTATGTCTAGGTATATCAGCACAATATCTGAAGTGTAGAGAGTAAGAACATATTGTCGCTAGGGGGATACAATACAAGTTGAGATCCCAAACGGTGAGGAACGCATAGTAACTTACAAAGAAGGCTTCCACAGCGTATACAGATACCCTTTCACCCTGGGTCCCGTGGATTCCTCATCTCCACAAGTAGACCCAGTGATTCTTGATTGTTGCCACCGGTACCGGGTGACGCTCCGTCAGATTTACCCTTCATTCTGGAGGATAGTGTATATGCTTCGATTTTTTTCTAATCGGATCGAAGGGATGAACTTCACCCTCGGCCACTTAATAAGATTTTTTACAGCCCCCGTCTCTTCTGAGGGGGTTTAATTATACTTCAGCATCAGCCTGCGAAGACATTCTTTGCAAGTATCGATGAAGACAAGGACCGGGGATGGATGAGCCAGTTCATTAGAATTAGAACCTCATATATCATCCCCGCCGATAGGATGCCATTCCCGGAGGAATGGAATATGGAACGTAAGCATCACTACACCGAGTATTTTTTACTTCCCCTTCTTCTTCTTCTGAATAGATTTCTTTTGATTATGAAGTCACTGTCTAGTTTCCCATCTAGGTCCAAAACCTATCAGGGTGGATTAAACAAATAGATTCTGCCTTTCCATACAACAAACGTTCTTGGCGCGATTTAGCCAAGACAAGGTGGCAGGCCAAGAACCATTGTAAGCTCTCTTTTATCAAATTTCACACAAGCTCCCTTTGCGGCAAAAGGTTTGATATATCACGTATATGCAGGTCTTGGGGACACTCTATCGATGAGGTAGCCCCCTCCTGGTGAAGAGGGAATTTCGAAACCTGACGGGGGAAAGAAAAGTAAGAAGGAGGCATCAGCAGGATCTCCTAAGATAAAGAAACCCAAGACCCGAAAGTTTAAGATCGATGCCACGGTCTTGACTTCATATGCTGCTGCAAGTCTTTATGCCGCAGACAAAGATGACGACGAGGATGATCTCCCTTTGGTACAAAGGGTAAGGCAAAATGTGGACGTTCCAAAGACTGTTGAACATTGGACCGTCGAATCTGAGACGGCCGATGTGGAACAATCTTGCACAGAGGGGACCTTCGAAGATGGTTCGGGCGCAGTCCCCGAGCCATTCGTAGGACATGATACAGTCCATTTTGACGAGTTCGAAGGGCTTGGCATCGATGTTGTGGGTGGCTCCAATTTGGGCCCTACCTTTTCTCTAGGGGAGATAAGGGACGCCTAGGACAGGGGTGTTGCCAACGTGGACATCTCTCGGGGAGAATATGACACATTCAGGGATTTATTTGAAGGTATCGAGGAGGAGACCGACCTCAACGCCTCCGTCGCTCTCGAGGGGGACGAGAGGCATCATGAACATGTGACCTTCCTGGTGTATTTTCCAATGTTCCGAGTTTTCACTCCTTTTTGCATAACCTTCTTCATTTGTGTTTTAGGCCAAGAAGTTGTATGGCCAAGATTTTTCTAAGCTAAACGATGAACTTACTTACCGTGAGGAGGAACTCGAGAAGCTTTTCTTGGAACTGAAAGAGTTAAAGGCTTCCCCTTTCCGAAAGGGCGAGGAGTTAAATGTGCTTCGGGAAAGTTTGGAGAAAGCTCACCAAGTACGGACCAGCTTCACCGGGCAGGTAACGTGGCATATGGGAATTTATTTCGTTGCTTTCATAAGTTGACATCTACTAACTTGACTTGTTCTTGCATATTGAGCAAAAGGATGCTCTGGTGAAGCAACTTCGGGAAGATGATGCAATCAAGGATAGGAAGAACCTTGAGCTGAAGGAGCGGATCGGGGCCATATCCTCAGAGAGAGACCTCTTGCGGGGAGAACTGACCTCGACCCAAGACCTTCTTCGGAGTGCCCAGGATGATTTCACTTCACTATATGCGGCCAAGTCCGAGGCTGATGAACACGTAGCCTCATATAAGAAGGATGTTGTTGCCACCAACAGTCGGGCCGGGGAGATATCCGAAAATGCCGAGTTGAAACTGTCTCGCGCCATTTCCCATGCTCGTTCTCAATCCAGGAGGCAGGCACTCGAAGAGGCGAGCGCCAAGGATGCCGATCTTTCTACCGAGGTCGAGAAGGCCAGGGCCTTGGAGGAAGCATCGGCACCTACGTTTTCTTCTGACGACAACTCCGGTAGCGGCTCTGATAGTGACTCGGAGAATAGTGAGGGTGAGGAATAGATCCACCCATCGTTTTTGCCTTTTCTTTTCTTTCCTTATTGCATATGGGCTCCCAAGGGAGCTTTGTAATGACACCCTTATAAACATATATTTCTGGGAATGCCAAGAAACTTTATTGTTTCAAGTCCTTTATTTTTCAGTGCACAGATAATCTTTTGAACTGTAATGTCCGCTTTTTAGGGCCCATTCTTAGAATAAAAAAAGCCCTCGAGATCGGGCACCATCTCGGGCTAGATCGATATGTGGATCTTCGATATCTCCCTTTAGAGCTTATACTCGTAGTGGTAGAGATCCTCGAGATCGGGTACCATCTCGAAGTTGGAATAATAGTTTCTTAAAAAACCGCATAAGCAGCAATAAAGATTATCGAGACCGGGAACCGTCTCGAGGCTAGATTGATATCGATGGCTTCCAAGAGCCCATAGTTATAACAATGGAGATCCCTGATATCGGGCACTATCTCAAGATAAAATTGACACCGGGCAGCTCCTTAGAGCCTATTATGATAACAGGACTCTTCGAGATCAGGCACCATTTTAAGGCTAGATTGATTGCTTCCTTAGGACCCTTATTTAGGGTAATAAACCTCATCGGGTCCAGGCACCGTACCAAGGCTATATAGTCTTAGATGACTCCTTAGAGTCCATAGATATAATAACTTAGATCCTCAAGATCGGGCACCATCTCGAGGTATAGGCTGGTTTCGATGGCTCTTTAGAGTCCACAGCTTTGATAGCTGAGATCCTCGAGATCGGGCACCATCTCGAGGTTAAGTTGACATAGATGGCTCCTTAGATATCATATTGATAGCGGAGGTCCTCGAGATAGGGTACCATCTCGAGGTCAGATAGGCTTGGGGATCTCGAGCCCTTGGATAGCGTCATTCATATGACAAGACCTGCAAAGTCATCGAGGCGGTCTCACTAGCTCACTTCCCCAAAAATGGAAATGGCATGGCCTTCAAATTGGTGTAGGGCCCCGGGAAAATGTTGATAAGAAAATTAGGATTTCAAGGTGCCAGGTAGGCTAATTATAATATCTTATGTGCCATAAATATGATGTAAATGAATTGGTTATGGTAATAGGTGTATAATTCATATAGTGAGTAATGTAGGGTCCAAGGAGAGGCATAAGTCTAAGTCAAATTGGAAAATTTCATAATAGGCTAAAATTCCGAATGAGTTGCACAAGTCCACCCCTTGAACGAGAATATCAATTATACATATATATGGTTTTTGTAAGGACCCGTGAAGTAAAATCATTAATCAAAACGACGCCCAGTTATATATATATATATATGGTTCGAACTTTTAGGATTGAACAGCACCCTGCGGACGTACAGGAAGAAAATTCGCAGAAGAATGCCAATATGCGGGCGACTATGTGATCACATAACAGCTATGCAGACCGCATAATGGGCCAGCCTGCTAGCCAATTTGAGGGAAACTATGCGGCCTAGAATGCGATCGCATTTTGGTATGCGGGCCGCATAGTGACCGCATATTCGGGCAGTTTGTTTTCCCTTTTTTTCACCCCAGTTGAGGCCATTTCTGCGATAAGTTTGCGGGCCGCATTTTCATTTTGCGGTCGCACATTGTTGAGTCGGGGCACCCTATTTTCCTTAATTTTAAACCCGACCCCAGATCAATATAAGGCACTTCCCCAGCCATTTTAAGCATATTATCTGATGGTTTAGAGTGAGGAAAAGGGATCATAGAGAGAGAGAGAGAGAGAGAGTGGTCTTCATTAATTGTTCTTCAATCCTTGCCTAAACACCTTGAAGATTAACAAGTAAAACACACTAGGTCTTCATCCTTGAGGAAAGATTCTACACCCTAACCCTTAATTTCGAACTTTAGCTAAAGATGGGTAATTATCAAGAAAGTTTGTGGGTATTGGAGTTGTTACCTTGCTTGCATGTGTTATCAATGGGTGTAGGAACATTATTGAGCTAAAACAATGTATAGGGATGGGTTGAAGGTTGATTAAATACTCCATAAAAGAACCTTAAAAACTTATTGCACACCTAGTGTTTGATGGAACGCTCAAACCAGCTAAGACTATGAATATCTTCCTAATTTGTGTTCAATTTTGTTAAATCTCGAAATAGATTGAGGTTGCTAGGGATTCCGGATTATTGTAGAGTCTAAAGGAGCGCAATTAAGGTATGTATGGCTAACTCTAATCTTCATAGGATGAACTTATTAGTGTTCAAATACCGGGTATGAGTCCCTTGCTTGATTCTCTAAAGAATTGATGATTTCAATGTGCTGAGTTTGGAAAACTCCTGTTTCTATATGGTTCTAAGTTGCTACCATGTCACTATGCTACTTGAAAATGTAAATTATGATTTATCGTGCTCTTTTCTTTATTATGTGTAAAAATCCTTATATGTTGGTTCTAGTTGATATGGAGGATGATTATATGAAATGGTTAAGGAGAGGAATGTAATACAAATGGTTAGGTATGTCCAAGTGCCAAGAACTGTATGATAAATGATGGAAAAAGGAATGTGAATCGAATAATTAAAAATGATATGGTTATGTCCCAAAGCGAGATGGCTTAGTTGATCAGGCCGAGATCGGACTCCATGTTGTACACATGGTGGTGATTGCATCGAAAATATGATATTGGTAATGTCTCACTGTTTCAAGTGAGATGGATTAGTCGATCGGGCCGAGACCGGACTCCGTGTGAAAATGACACGGTGGTAATTATGAAACTATGATGTTGCAATGTCTCACTTGGGATGGCTTAGCCGGTCGGGCCGAGACCGGACTCCGTGTGAAAACGACACGGTGGTACTATAAAATTGTGGCACTTGGCTTTAAAGGACTACTATTCAAAAGATGGAATAACGGATTAAGAAACCATGGTGACTCTTGTTAGTGTTCCTCCTATTTCTATGGAATGTTATTTGATGTTTCTAACTACATTACTACATGTTTGTTGTTTGTTCTATTTAGAGTAGAGTTTGTTCGTACATACTAGTACTACTCAATGGTACTAAAGTCCCTTTTTCCAGGGGCGCTACATATTCTTATTGATGTAGGTGGTTGCTTAGCAGGCAGGTTGATCGTAGCTAGCAGTGTTTCCTTTCTCTTGCCACAGCAGTCTTGATGAGCCCCATTCTTTCCGGGGTGAAGTATTATGCATGTTTTTCCACTCTTGTATTAGTGTTAATTATTGTATTTTGAGGTATTAGCCGGAGCCTTGTTGCCGGCATTCCCATATTTTCCACCAGTTATATTTAGAGGCTCCGTAGACAGGTTGTGGGTGGTGTCGGGTATTGGAACTAAAACAGAAATATTGGTGTTTGGGAAATATGGTTTTCCTCGTATCTATGTAATTGTAACATTTTGGATATTATGGTTGAAACTGTTAATGAAATATTTATAAAATGGGATTAATAGAATTTATCTCCTATATATTCATAAATTAGTTTGGGTAGAAGGAAACCTAACAGGCTTGCTCAGTCGGGTTTACTCGGTTGAGCGCCGGTCTCACCCCTCGATTTTGGTGCGTGACAAACTTGGTATCAGAGCCTAAGGTTTTAAAGTGTCCTAGGATGTCTCGGAGCCGTGTCTAGTAGAGCCCTTCTTATTTGTGTGTTGTCCACCACATCTATAATTAGGGGGCTACTTGGACATTTAGGAATTTCACCCTTCTTTGATACTCCAATCGTGTGAAAGAGCCCAAGATAGGGAGTTAGTTCCTCTCTAAGTCTTATTCTTAAGATGAGTAATCATGATGCCATAATCCGCGAATTTGAAGCAGGTAAGGAGGGATAGATTCCACCATTGAGTCCGAAAGAGATTGCCCAAAGGCTTGTTAGGAGAATGTATTGAGCTGTGGAGGGATTGGTAGAACCTATCGCTAAGAGGGAGTACCCTTGTCCCTATTAATGTCACTACACCACCAAATCCTATAGTATATCGGTATGGTACCAACGTACGTTAGGAATGTGGAGTCGAGGGGAATCGATGAAGTCGTCACCCTATCAATCTAAAGTCGTTAAGTCAGTCACTCATTGGTGCATCCTCACGAGCAATACCCAGATTCTACTCACTATGTATGTACGTCTGTAGTGGGGAGAGTTCTCATAATCATGGTCTTGACAAGGCATTGAGTCACAAAACAGCAGTCTTGGTGAGCCCCATTCATCCTGGGGTGAAGTATTATGCATGTTGTTCCACTCTTGTATTAGTGCTAATTACTATATTTTGAGGTATTAGTCGGAGCCTTGTTGCCAGCATTCCCATATTTTCCACCAGTTGTATTTAGAGGCTCCGTAGACAGGTTGTGGGTGGTGTCGGGTATTGGAACTAAACCAGAAATATTGGTGTTTGGGAAATATGTTTTTCCTCGTATCTATGTAATTGTAACATTTTGGATATTATGGTTGAAACTGTTAATGAAATATTTATAAAATGGGATTAACAGATTTTATCTCCTATATATTCATAAATTAGTTTGGGTAGAATGAAACCTAACAGGCTTGCTCAGTCGGGTTAACTCGGTTGAGCGCCGGTCTCACCCCTCGATTTTGGGGCGTGACAATAGACGAACATTCGCCTCTTACCCTATAAATACATTTGCTTCCTTCATTTGAAGGCTTTGCTGCTTTGAGCAATTGCCTCCTTTATAGAGTCTTTCTTCCTCTCCCCAACCCCTTTTTTATTGTAATTCAGAGCTATCGCCTAAGTTTTCATTTCTCTTTTCTTGTTTCACCATTTTTATGGTTGTTATATCCAAACCCGCTCACCAGCAAGAGGAAGGTTCTACCTCTGTTCCCCGCTCGGTCACTGGTACACCGCCGACTTCTTGTGAGCTGGCCTCGGGATGCTTTGTCTCGAGGAGGGATTTTGCATGAGAGATACCTTCCGACGTTCAAGGCCATCGGGAGCATGCATCGAGGTCCATCCCATCAATAAGGGGAAACACCTCGAGGCGATGAGGAGAGATTGTGGATGGGGAGAAAAGGTGGTACTGTAGGTACCTTCTCTGGGAGAGAACATCACGACTCATGTAAAGGGATTTTTGAACGTATACATGTTTCCCTTTACGTTGGGCCCTCTTGATAGGGTTGTGATCAAGTTTTGTGAGAGATATCGGGTCACCCTGTCACAGGTTCATCCGTCATTTTTGAGGATTGTATAAATGATAAGATTCTTCGTGGAAAAAGTCGGGCTCGAGTTTACCCTCAATCCTCTCATCAGGTTGTGCCGGCCCTTGCATTGTAGAGGCTTGGTCACTTTACAATGACGGACTACCCGGTCTTCCGTCGCCAGGGGCGAAGAAAGTGAGGACCGAGGATGGATGAGTCAATTTGTTCGAGTGCGAACCATCGACATCATCCCCGCAGAATTCCTACCGTTTCATGAGGAATGTAGTTTCACACATAAGCAGCACACTTGCATTTTACCATGTTGGTTTATAGTGGAGGTTGACTCCGTACTAAAGCTTTCTTTCCTTTTCCGCATCGGCCCCGTGGTTACCGTGCGAGGTCCCCGATTCGGCGGGTTGGACTCTGAAGTTGATGGCTTGCTCGACTTACGATGAGCGTAAGTGGCGAGATCTGTCGAAGGGTAGATGGGAGGTCAAAATCCATGGTGAGCGTCATTAGGATCTTTCCTTTAAGGAGAAACCGTCTTTCTTAACAACTTTCTTTTTGCAGGTGTCGGGGAGCTCCCCAGTATGAACCCGTGTTATCTCGAAGAGGAAGAGGGGTCATCGACCTCAGAGCCAAAGAATGATAACAAGCGGAAGGACCCTTTGGTGAGCGAGGAATCTCGTTGTGAGGCAAGATCTTCCTAGAGGTATAAAGGCGATGAAAAGGGGGCGGTTCCTCCTTCACCACCATCTTCTTCCCTCCTCGAAGGTACTTCGGGGAAAAGGGTCTTCCTCCGCTGCTTGCTTCTCCCATCGAAGGTACTTCGAGGGAAGTTCGGAGTCAAGGTCCGCCCGATAGGGGCGAAGTCCCTAACGATCATGTTCCCCCTCCGGGTGTTTCAATTGGGGACGCAGAGGCAAGACGGGGAGATGCTCGCTCAACCTTTGAGGAGGCATAGCGGCTCTGCTCTATGGTGGGGTTTGGTGATTCTTTGATCTTCCAACTTCGTATTTTCATTTTTTAACTGAAGTTTTCTTTTCATAGGTCTTTGATAAGATCAAATTTGAGCTTCTCAGTTGTGAAACCAGGTTGCGAAAAGCCTTGGTGGGGGAGAAAACCCTCAGGATCCTTTATAATAAATGAGCAGAGGAGTTGTTACATCTTGGGTACGAGATGAATCAGAGCCATGACTACGAAGTCCGTCTCGAGAGACATGTAACCTTCGTTTTGATGGTATGCATATTTCTTCTCCTATCTTCGGAGACTGATATTCTGATCCTCCAGCTGCAGAGAAAGACAGAGGACCTGGAGCGCCTTTGGGTCAAGGTTGGTCAGGCCGAGCATGAGTGCAGTGAGCTAAGGGCTCAGATGGATGCCCATGTTGCGGCCAAAAAGAATGCTTTGGCCCAAGCTTCTGCCCTCGAAGTGCATCTCCAAAATACTTGTAAAGACGGCTCGGTTCAGGCTAGCAAGATCGAAAGGCTCGAGGCCGAACTTTAGCAAATGACAGCCGAAGTTGTTGATGCCCGGGCCGAAGCTGAAGAAGCTCGAGCAAAGGCCGACAAGAAAGTGGTCGTTTATTTAAAAGATGTTGTCGATGCTCGGGCTGAGCTGAGAGGAGATTTTGATAGATAGAGGAGAAGCAAGGAATATGCGCCATGTAGATCTCGGAGGGATACCCTCGAAGATATACACGCTAGGGGCTTCGATCTCTCGGAGGAGATAAAGCAGGCTAAGGCGGATGAAATCGACGCCAAGTTTTTCCTTTCTCCTGGTATCGATGTTGATATTTGAGGGTCCTCGAGGGAGCTGGTCCCGAGAATAAGCTAGGTTTTCCTTTTTTCTTCCTTGCATGAATCTTCCTGTAGGAGTATTGTGAATGTACATTTGTAATATGTACGGCTTTCTCCTTTCGTGAGTTTTTTTCTACTTGAATTTGTCTTTATTTCCTTCCAAACTTTGACGTACGTCGGCGGTTAGCCAAATAATTTGTACTTCAAGGCGAAAACCCTTAGGTTTATAAATTGGCCCTGAGGCTTGTTAGGCTGGCCCGTAGGCTTTATGCCTTCGCCCTTAGGCATTTTTAGTTTGGCCCGTAGGACTTTATGTATTGGCCCATAGGCACTTTTAGTTAACCGTTTAGGGCTCAGTCCTCGAGTCAGGTTTCGACTCGATATAATCGACCCTTAGGTTTTTTGAATTAGCCGTGGGGTTTTTTAAGCTGGAGCCAAGGCTCTTACGCGTTGGGTTGATACGACCTTTAGTGTGGCTATATTTTCTCTCGATAAAGACTTTGAAATTTTAGCATTCGTCTGACTCTTTGACGGATCGACGAGAACCTCGATTTTGAGTCGTTATGTGACAATAAATGAGCACCTCGGAAGGTTTTGCCTTATGGCTGAATTATTTCGAAGCCTTTTCATTGTTTGGAACTGACATGAAAATGATCGAAGCTCTTTTTGCTTATGCCGAGGGTAGCATGATTTAACCGGTTCTTTCCAAAATAATTTTGAAGGATTTGATTTTATGGCGACAGTCGGGCGTCCCCGAGTCGCGTTAGTTTGGCCGGAGCCTTGTGACCGTAGTCATCGTGTTTGGCCGTAGCCTTTTAGTCCCCGAGTGAGATATCCTCGGCATCTATATCGAGGGTATGCCTTTTTAGGAGTCTTACAAGTTCGTATATATAGCCTTGGCTTTAAACTCGGGATTGTGCCTTTTGCAAGGTCATGTGATTTGGATATGCCTTACTTGAGGTCTTACAGTGTTGATCATGCCCGTAGGACTTACAGTATTGATCATGCCCGTAGGACTTACAGTTTTGATCATGCCCGTAGGACTTACAGACTTGGTGTCGTCATATGAGTGGTTCTCGGGCTCGAGGTTTCCCGCTTAGGGTCCTATGGCCTCGATATTTGATACCTCGATGGGGTGGCAGTCGACGACATTCCCCGAGACGTCGGGGTTTTTTTTTTAGCCCTAGGGACTTTCCTTATGATAATAGCAACTTCTTTGAATCGCAAAGTGTTTCGATGATAAAAGATACTCCTTTGATTACTTGGTACAAGCATACATATTTTCACCGCCGAGGGTTCGATTATTCTATGAGGGCACGGATCGTTTGACCGTTTGGCCCGATACATCATTTTCCTTTCGAAACCCTCTTTGGCTCACTTCGGTTGTTCCGAGGAGGCAATCTCCCGGGGTGATGTCCCCTAGTATTCGAGGTTGATTGGAGAGAAGACTTGAATACTTTCTTATGTTTTCCTAAGGTAGCAAATGGATGTTGCCTCGTTAAAAACCTTGTCGGTAAAACCCTTTCTGGGATAAAATCCAACCGAAAGAAAATAGTGCATCGCATGATTTAAAACCTAAGGTCTTCAAACTAGAAGGTGCTTCATTCCTTTCATCGGACATGTCACGACCCAAACTGGAGGATCATGACTAGTACCCGGGCCATACTTGCCGAGCACCAA